>CAVNYN010287845.1:10567-86610 GCA_963692815.1 Nyctanthes arbor-tristis | reverse complement strand
GGTTGGTTGATACTTGGATCATAGTTACCATTTCATCTTTAGGTTCTTATTACTTTCTGCAATTGTACTTGTATATATTTGGCCATGTATTTGTATCATATTTTTAAGAGTTAAAAGCTTCCGCTACTGTATATGAATCGCGTCGCGTTACAAGTGCTGCCATTTCTAGTAGCATTTAGCTGCTGTTTCCGGCAACATTGGCTGTTGTTTTCGGTAGCCAATGCTACCGTTTCCAGCGGCCAAATAGGGGGAGTCTCCACCCATTGCTGTCGTTGCCTGGGGGTGGGGTGGGGTTTTCTTTTTTTTTTAAATTTTTTATTATTTTAAATTTTTTTAAAAATTTTAAAAAGTTTAAGGGGTATAATCGTCTTTTGTTAAAAATTTTGTGGAATAGTGTAAAAAAGGGATTTGTGCCTATTTTTTAAAGGTTGGGGGCTGTGGTATGTCTTAACAAATGTTGGAAACGAAATCGAGACTTAGCTCAAAAGTTGAAGACGGTTTGTGAAATTAACCCTTTTATAAATGTTATGGCCCTTATTTGCCTTGTTTTTTAAAGATTTGAGGCTTTATTTATTATACAAACAAATTAATTTTAAGTTGTCCACATCTAAATTACCCTTCATGTAATGGTCACCTGGGATACAAAATAAAGATAAATAAAAAATTGGACGTGTTTTCATCAAATTGTCATGACTTGTTTGTTTTCAAAAGATTTTAGACTCTATTGCTAAAAATTAAAGGTTAGAGAAGAAATCATAAAAGCGCTTAAAAGTTAGGGACTCTGGTGCTATTTACCCAAAATAAATTTGTGATCAAATCAAATTCATAACCTCTCCCACAAAGCACCAAACTGAAATTTACATATACAATTACAGTCAAAAATCATAATCAATCAGCTCGCGGAGATCTGCAAAAGTTCAGATTTTGGAAGAGGAAAGGGAAAATCAAATACAATGGGTATCAGATTCATATTAATGGTGAACAAGCAAGGGCAGACTCGTTTAGCCCAATACTATGAATATCTCACCATAGAAGAACGCCGAGCACTTGAAGGTGAAATCGTCCGCAAATGCCTTGCGCGAACGGAGCAACAGGTGTGTCTTTATCGAACGAGATGTGAATAACTTAAATAATTTTTGGTATCTCTGCCCTGAATTTGATCTTATTTAAATTCTTTGCGCCCCCCTTCCCACTCCAACAAAAGAAAAGATTTTTATTTTATTTTGCTCTAAATTTACTGTTCATCGGTGTAAATTATGATATCGTTGATTAGATTAGTGATATGACTGCGACATAGTAAATTTTTAGCTTATGTAGAATGGCTATGCTTATTTAGTAGGAACTGCCAAACTGGGTGGATCATTCTGTCGATAATAGCATGGGCCATGGCTACACTAAATTCAATCTCAATTACAATTCCGTGCAAAAGATCAGCCTTGCACTCCGCCCCCCTTGTTCTCGGTTGCAAATTATGAGGTTCTATTGATTAGCTTAGTAGTATGAATATGAATTGGTGATTTCTTAAGTAATACAAAATGGGTATAACTTGGTAATTTTGATGGTACGGGTGTCTTCCCTTGATGTTACTTGTAATTCTGTGCACAAAAGAGGCAGTTCTTTTTTCTATGTTTATATTTGTTTGCAGAACAGTTCTTGGTTTAAATTATGATTTCCTGTGAATTAGATTAGTAATATGAATCCAAGTTAGTGAATTTTTAACTTTTGCAAAACTGGTATTCTCTGATTTTTTATGATAAGATGTAGGAACTTGATTGGCCTAGTTTTTGATCGTATAGCCCCCTTGAGTTTGATCTATCTCACATTTCTCTGCAATAAAAACATATATTTTCCCTTTTTCAATTGCAGATATAATCTTGTATATGGATGTAAATTATGATATACTGTTGATTAGATTAGTAATATGAACATGGGTAAGTGAATTTTAATTTTATGTGAAACAGTTATACTTTAATTTGGTGATAGGTTGCAGTAACTCGGTTAATCAAATAGTGAATAAAGGGAAAAAAAATTGCAGCAGATTGTGAACTTTGATATCCAACATAAGTACCCTGGTTTTAAACTTGACTAAAGTTATGATAGATTGTTCTCTGGTGCGGTTGACATTCTGAGTATTCCAGGTTAAACTGAAAAGTTGTATATGGTGACGGAATCCCTGGAGTTTCCTTATTTAAAATCTAAATTGAAGACCAATTGTGGCATCATATGCAGGCTTAAAAAATGCAACCTTTAGAAATGGGATGTCTGGGACTAGCAATTTAGATCCAAAATAACATATTTAAACTTTACCTGATATGATCATAAGAAATGTTTAATTTCTATGACAATTTCCTTTTTCTCAAGTTTCTTAACTTTACCCGAAATGTTATTCGTCTTAATTGCAAAGTTGAATGGACACTTTGACTTTCGGTTTTTAGTTTCTGGGAAACCTATCTTTTAACTGAATCTAGTTATGCATATAGCACAATGGCTTTTTGTCCACTCTTCTTATTCATACTACTCACCTCTCTACATTGTTCCATTACTATTTTGAATGGCGAAAAGCTTGGGGACCTTTAGAAAACCAATTAGCAGTTCTTCCTTCCCCTTTTTCTATTTTTTATTTTTTAAATATGTAAATTGCCAAGCTGTTAATAGACTATGATGTTTGTTGTGATTACCATCTTACCCTTTGCATTTATGTTGAACAGTGTTCATTTGTCGAGCATCGGAACTACAAAATTGTATATCGACGATACGCATCATTGTTTTTCTTGGTTGGAGTTGACAATGAAGAAGTAAGTCCTCTCTTCAGATATTATAATTCAAATACCCTACATCGTCAAAATCATGCTTCTTCCTCATCAGTAAGCTTGTAGTTGGAAACCAAAAATTGCATGCATAATATGAAAGTTGCTTATCATGTTTTTATTCGCTGTTTGTTTATTTTGGGTGAGGTACTGTGGAAGATCATTCAGCTGGATTTGAATCTCTTTCAATCTCTTAATTTTCAAAGTCTACCTAATAAAACAATTTTTTTTTTTAAAAATGATCAAGTGTCACTCGCCTGGTGTGGGCCCACTACCATGTGAGGTGGCACTTAATGAGCACCATGCTTAAGCTTCCTCTAATAAAATTTAGGAAAAAGAAAATGCTTAAGAAAATTTTTGAATAGCATTTTAGCTTTCAAATGCAAAATATCTGTTTCTTCTAGTAGAGGATATAAATTATAAGCAACATTTGACAGCTACAATAAAGATCAAGAAAATATACATGGTTATTGATGTTATCCTGGATGATGATTTTACTAATTCAAAATTCAGTATTGCCATTTAAATGGTAAATACCAGATACAATGCATTAGACCTATGTGATGTGTATAAAACTAGTTTTAAGTTAAACTATGTCTTAAATCTTCCATCTTTTTATCCCTCAAACTTCTATTACTTATTCAGTATTGATTAATACTTTTGATTTTGAATATGGAACTGCATTGGCTCCAAAGAATTTTTATTAAATCAGTAGGGAGTAAAACCTACTAAATGCCAATCAAAAGAGCAACTTTATTTGGTTGCCTACATACAGTTCTTAAATCGCAGAAGATAACTTTGTTGGGACCTTCTGTCTACTCCGCTATCACTTTGGTGATTTGAATATTCGAACTTTTTCTCTTTTGGACCACTGCACCATCACTTTAGTGATCAAAAATTTGTTGCTGTTCATGCTCTCTCACTTAATTCTTGGGGTTATCATTCTGAAGACATTTATTATTAGTGGATGATGACGTGAATGTTCTGGAGAACCTCTTTTAATTGTTTTGCGATTCGATAGAAGGCCTCACTGCTTTACATTTTTAGGATGTTTATCCAAGTAACCCCCACCAACGGCCCCCACCCCCCCCCCCAAAAAAAAAAAAAAAAAGGGAAAAAAAGGAAAAGGTTTGATGTAAAGTTACTTCTCTTTGTCTGTCAATTGTTACTTGAAAATAATATGTCCAAACATGTTTTGCTCATACTTTTTGCCCTATAATCATTTATAAGTTGTGACTAGTTACATGATCAGATTTTCTGCCTTTTGAATGGTTTTGATTTTCTAGAATGAGCTTGCAATCTTGGAATTTATCCACCTACTAGTTGAAACTATGGACCGGCATTTTGGCAACGTGGTAAGTTTCTAATTATAGAGAATTCATGAAACAATATTTCTTTATCTCCATCTTTGAACTTTCACAGTAACTCAGCAATTTGAATTTGCAGTGTGAGCTGGACATTATGTTTCATTTGGAAAAAGCACACTTCATGCTGGAGGAAATGGTGATGAATGGTTGTATTGTTGAAACCAGCAAGTCTAATATCCTGAGTCCAATACAGCTGATGGAGAAAGCTTCATAAACTGCTAAAATTATCCGTTTGGAGAATCTGCTGTGACAATGGTTCATAATTATTTGTACCTCTCATGTAATTCATGTCATTCCGGAAACACCTTTTTTTTTTTTTTTTTTTTATCAATTACTCCCGAAACACTTTTTAAGATTTCTTGATTTCTTAATGGTAATTAAAAAAGTCGAGGACAAATTGTATTCTACTTTTGGCATTCAGGTTCTTTGCTGATAACTTTTCCTATCATCAAACAGTTAATGGGTTGATAACTTGCCTGCGGCAAATTTACATGTTTCGTTGATTCGTTCTACGTCCTAGCTTCCAAGATGATGAAGTTGTTCCTATAGGCCAAATATTTTTCCTCTGATTTGATGGGTATTTGTCTCCATAATGTGAAATCTGGATAACTTTTCATACTTTTCAAAGTTTAACACTATGCATAATATTCTTACAATGCAATTCAGGGTATTGTTTTGTGCTCAGGTGAAGGGTAAACACTCCATTGGGTGTCTGGCTCCATAATGAACCAGGCACCTGGTTTCTTAGAAATTTTGATTGTTTTCTTTATGTATTTTTATACGGAAACACAGGAGATTTTCAACCTTCATTCCAAAGGACATGAGCTAGGATCGCGTTTCCTTTAAACCAAGTTTGTATATCAAATTGACATTAACCCAACTTGTTTTAGTTGCTTCAGGCCTTCATAGCAATAAATCGAACAGAATAACAAATAAAGTTAAGATGCATTGAGAACAAATCGAACAGAATGACAAATAAACCTCAAATGTAAAGAGAATAAGATGCACTATAGGTACCGTTTCTTCTGTCTATTTACAGCTTCAGGACCTCAATTTCCATGTCCTGATAAATGACACATGAAATAATCATAATTTTGTAATGGGACTATAAAACTTTCTTCTTAATCTTGACATGCTTTTGATCCGATCACATAGACCTTAAATCTTGCTGCCTACGTGAAGATTTGATTGAGGCAAAGAAGATATCCTCGACGGAATCGATAACTTCCCGGGACGAGATCTTCAGATTGCTGCAGGCCTGCCATCTTTCCTAGGATCACTAACAGCAGTTAGGATTCCATGAAATACCTGGTTTTTACCTATTTTTCTTCCTAAATCCACCGAATTTGTAAGATTTTGAACAATAAGCTGGCAGATTGCTCCCCCGGCTTTACTCTGCAGTTGATGACCTCTCTCTTTCAAGAACTGCCTATATTCATTGGAAAGTTCAATGTGTTCTCCATCGGTGACTGTCCAGTTCTCGTATGAGACTACATTCGGAATTAGCTGCACATAGTTGGAACATTGTCAGGACTATCTGGTTTGTAAATGGTTATGGATATAATTCAAGGAGTTATAAATCGAGAGACCTTGTGATAGACTCTCGCGCTCCTAACAGCTGCTAGAGGTTGCATTCCTAATAGAAAATGGTTAATCAAAACTTGAGCCACTGCCGGAATAATATTTAAGCCACCACTGCCTCCAATCACCCCAGCCAACTGGTTATCCTGTCAAAGTGGCACAAGATAGAATTGAAGCACTGATAATTTACTGATAGTGACACCTGAAACTGTATGTGATACCTTGAGGACGATAATGGGGGTCATGGATGACAGGGGTCGCTTGTTTGGTTTGATGAAATTGGTTGGAGCAGGAGGGAGTTTGTCGTCCGATATATCAGTTGGTGTCGAGAAATCATCCATTTCATTGTTGAGCACGATGCCGGTGGAGGAGGAGAGAACACCAGCGCCAAATGGATAATTCACTGTGGTTGTCATTGACACAGCATTTCGATCTGAATCTACCACACCAAAGTGGCTCGTGCCGTGATCCCGGACCTGACTCCATCTGGACCAACCAATTAATTTAGTTTCATGGACTTGTAGTCAATTGTAGAAAGACTATTCTCAGAAAAACAATCATGTCTTCTCTCTTAAATAACAGCTTTTGTTGTCTCAACATAGTATTCAAATCGTGCTGCATCCATTTATGAACATTATCTATGCGTCTCTTTAACAGCTTATAATGTTAGAAGAAGGTAGTGAGGCTGAGAATGATCAGACACTTGAGGAGGTCTACCTGTACATATAATATTCTGAAGGGAAAGTGGTGTTGTCGAATATCCTTTCCCTAATGGCCTTAGCAAAATCGGGAGAAAGCATGTCGGATACAGCTTCAGTGATATTCTCAAAACGGGGGTCTCCCAGGTACATTCGGACGGCAAACATATGTTTCAGAGCTTCAATCAGACGGTGCAGACCTAAAGGCCCTTCCAAAGCATCAAGAGTTCCATAACTGTTTAAGATGTTTAAAATCTGCATTTCATCAATGAGTAATGACAAATGCATCAGTTCATAAAAGGATAGGACGTTATCAGTTCAATTCCTAGAGCAGTTCAAACACAAAAATATCTGAGAATAAATTAGTTGTTCAAGTCATTTGAAGACTAGAACACGCACCAGCGAAAGCCCAACCGTTCCACTTGAAGGAAGCGGCATTCCTAGTATCTGGTATCCCATTACATGTACTGCAAGTGCATCTGTAACTTCAACTCTGTAATTTCTTAAATCCTCCATTGTCAAGATTCCCCCTGCTTTTCTGACATCTTCAACCAAATTCTCACCAACCTCTCCATTATAGAATGCTTCAGGACCTTGTTCGGCAATAGCCTCTAAGCTCTTTCCCAGCTTTATATTGTAGCATGTGTCTCCAGCTTTCAATATCTCACCCTTGGGTGCATAGACTTTCCGTAACCCTGGATCAGTCATGATCTTTTCTGCATTTTTAGCGATTGACGATCCCAAATAAGGAGCTATCTCAAACCCTTGTTTGGCAAGTTTAATGGTGGGTTCAAATAAACTTTTCCAAGGCAACCGGCCATATTTCAACCAAGCAGCATGTAGCCCGGCTATCTCACCAGGAACGCCCATTGACAGTGGCCCCTTGTATTTCGCCTCCCCGTTACTTTCATACATATTCTGCACAAATCACAATGAAACAAACATGGCATTGAGAAGGACAAGCAGAAGATGCTCAATAAAATGGAATTTTGATCAAGAAATGATTATGAACCTGCGAAGCAGCAGCCGGAGCAGTTTCCCTCAAGTTGAACGCTTGAGCATCTGACGTTGATGAAGATAAGACAACCATGAAACCTCCACCTCCTATGCCACTTGACATGGGATTAACAACACCAAGACAAAGTGCGGTGGCAACGGTGGCATCAACAGCATGTCCCCCCTTTTTTAGTACAGATACACCAATCTCAGAGCATCTACCATCATCAGCAGCAACAACTGCTTGCTGTGATTCAACAATGTCACTATTGGTAAACCGCGCTCCTTTGATATATTTTATACCATTTCTCTCTTCCCATGAGTTAAAGTCCCCTAGCAGTGCTAGGCCTACACCCAAAATACAGATAAAAATCCCACAATGAGTGATTCACAGTATTAATCAGATTTAATTTAATTCAACACTTCCTCAGATATTCACTTTAAGATGGAGACAATATGTGATGATCATAAAACAAAACTAAATCGAATTGTAAAAGATTAGATTCTAATTCCCATAAAGAAAGACAGAAAATTTTCTCCATAATCTGAAGAACCCAGAAACCAGAATCAGTCCTGGAGAAAAATTCTTCAAAACTCCTCAAACAGATAAATAGAATTCACAGTTATTCTTTTCAAAAAGATAAAGAATCAAGCTAAGGAGATTTTTACATGCTATGGCTACAATTCCAAGAAGCACCCACAAAGCAGTGTTCCATCGTTTTGTACTTGCCAAATGATCACTGCCCATAAGTGGGAATTCTAAATCCTGCTTCCCCATTCCTTCTCTGGGTCTCAAACTGTTTCTCTGTGTCTATCAGAGAGAGAAAGAGAATGTTGTGTGGGCTAGGCAGTGGGTGGAGGCGTTAATGGCGAGGTGCAGAGCGTGGAGCATGATGATGATGATGATGAATCATTCTTGTCCATTTATAGGTTGAATCTATTTTCAATTTCAATTACATAATTGTCACATCACAGGAAATATCAAACATATATTTCGATATATAGGAGTGAACCTGGACGTAATCAAACATAAGAATTGATGAGTAGCGAAAAAAATTTAGTTATTGATCGACTGAGACGTTTGTATGTAAATTTTTTTACTTTTAAATATCGGCATGCGTATAACTTTGAAAAAAATAAACTGTCGCGAATTTGGAAGTTTCAAATTTTAGACAAGCATAAAACACTCTTTTTTTTTTTTTTTTAATTGTTTCACTTAGGTTTTGGACCATAATTTTTTATTAATATTTATGTCATGATGATAAATAAACTTCATCCTTATTATTAAAGTATATATAAATTATGTTTTTTATTGTTAGCCAATAAGGCCTAACCCCTTTCGTTAGGCGCTAGGTTAAAGCACGGGTTAGAGATTCCAACTTTTCTATGCGAGTTTATTCTATTTAATGTAGGGCTCCCCCCAAAAGTAGGAGTTGATATCTATATTTTCTATTGTTCTTGTATATTCATATTTCATACAATCAATAGTGAGGTAAGAAGGGGGAAAAAGGCAATTGGAAGCATATAATGAAATAATAAATTGACTAACTAATATATATATATATATATATTATTCTTAATTTACAAGTTTGCTTTGAAGCAAATAATATTTAAAAGTGGCCCAAATAAATAGTATTGCAACTGGCATTGTTGCTTCATTTTCACTTTGCGTTTAGAGTCTCAATGGGAGAAGAAATTGATGTCAATTTTGAGAATTTGCCCTTTTACAGTAAAACTTGAAGATGCTCTAAAAGGAAACAAAGATGAATAATCCTACTTGTGCATAAAAAAGTGGATACAGATTATGACACAATAGCTGCATTTGGTTCATGAACTGTAATTGATTTAAAGTTCACTTAATAATAATAATACTCCATCGTCTACAAAGATATTCCCTTTCCATTTTTTACATAAATTAAGAATACGTAATTTAAGAATGTATTTCTTAATATTATATTTGGTTTATTTAATATATTTCACTCTAAATCTTATTTCTTGTTGATTATTATGCATAATAAATAGAGATATTTTAAAAAACTAAAAAGTTAAATAAGAAAAAAGGAATAAAATTTGAAACAAATAAAAGATGAATTGAGGAATATCTATTTGGAACGGAAGGAGTAATAATAATATGATTGAAGAAAAAAAAATTAACTTATTTAAACAGTGGTTAAAACAGTTAAATTTTCAAAATAATTGCTTCAAAACAAAATAAAATTCAAAAAAATTAACAACTAGTCAATTATTCATAAAGTTATCCTTTGAAATTGACGTGTTGATTAATTAGTGTTGAATTCAATTTGTACACTCCAATGTATTGTATTCAAATGATGCTATTATCTGTGCTGACGTTTCCAATCCAAATATCCAATGTATTGTCAACGCCGCCTTCCGGCTCAATGGCAAGGTTCCTTTTCTTCAATAATATAACAAATTTTGCTAAGAAGGTAGATAAAACTCTTATTAAGGAGATAGATGACTACGTGGTGGAAATCTAACGAAAGCGACCCCCTTGTTAGTAGGGCCGCTTTTGTTAGATTTCCACCACGTAAGCCATAAGGCTCCTTAATAGGAGATAAAGTTCTGTAGGTAAGGTTTTGTAGCTGGATTAATAATATAAATGCATGTCAAATTGAATATCCCTTCTTTTCTTCTCTTTTTTTTTCCAAAAAGATTATTAGTTCATTTTTCTTAAATATAATTTAGGGAACTTTAGAAAAAGATATAAACTTGAATTAAAAATCTAATCCAAATAAAAACCGCTCTTTATTACTTGAACTATCACCCTTAGTTGTTTTTTGTCAATATCCTTGTTGATGTCTTTGAACAAAACTCTAACGCTCTAAAAACATCGTACTCTATTTTATATTGGATAAGTTAAAAAACGATATGTGGATACAATGGATACAATGTCACAGGGTCGTCAAATATAAATCTAAGCTATTAATTGGCCAACTGTACCATGCCTTCACGACTCACGGAATATCAAAATTTTTTGAGTAATATTATATAACACCACTAGTCCTTGACTCTATATCAAGGTGACATTAAATGATAAATTAAATTAAATAAATTATTATTTATTCATTTAATTTCACTTACCATTTAATGTCACATTGAATGCTACCTAGACTGGTGCCTAGCACTAACACTACATTGCATTATTCAAAGTTTTTCATCCTTCTGCAGCCTTTTCCTCCTGCGTCCTTTATTATTTATTATTTTTTTCCCGTTGCAATTTGAAAATATGTTGACTCTGATTCTGGGTGGACAATGCCTGGAAGTTCACAATAATAATGTAATATTTCTGATTAGAGAATAACCCCAGTTTGTAGCCTTACATGATTAACCTGCAATTTCTATAGTAGTAGAGTAGAAGAAGCACCATTAAAAAGAGCAGAAGAAAAAGAAGTTAGAAATCGTGGTTAGCTCATGATTTTTCTTCACGACTGCCAGAACACATTGGGGTCGTTGCTGTACAACGTGCGGTCTTGAATCTCTAGGTTAGCCACATGACAGTTGATTAGCCGTGCTTGGAAACTTTTAAAAATGATTAGACCCGAGGGTAACATCCACCAACCACTTTCATCCCTGAACGAATGCAAGAACACCATAAAAATGCATTAAATTCCCACACCTTAAACATTTTTGATCATTTTGCAGGAAAGTGATTCAGTTTCATACATCAAAACGGAAGCCTTACATGCTAAAACTCCAGGACTGAAAGATGAGGTGTTTTTTGTTAGACGACGATTGAGTTTCAAAATGAACCATCCCACATATGAAGGCAACCACCTGCAGCATTTACCAGTGTGAGTGAGCAAAAGCCGAAAATTCATTCGCCAGGACTGGAAATGTGGAAGATAACACATATATCATAATGATACAAACACGATACCAAGAGGATGACAGTCACGCATGCATTAATAAAGTATCCGATAATAAGTTTACTGCATACTGTTTGAACTCAAACGTTATAAAAGCGCTAAAAAATTTAACATTATCAACATTTCAGCTTTTCTTTCCAGGATTGCTAATAACACCAAATCTTGACTCCAAGGCCTCTTTTGTCTGCCTGTGGTTTGCAGTATTGCACGAACTTGAAACAAGAAAATGCTAAATTCTCTAGCCAAATTATATATTAAAATATACAAGGATTGTTAATGGAGTATTCTCTCTAATTTTTGTGAAGTATATTATGGAAAGGGTTGGTAAATAACTTTCAACAGATCAGTAAATGCAATAGACAAGGAAAAATATGAGTGCAATAACCACATACCACATTTATCACTGAAGTTATATTCCATAAAGCATATACACGTGCAAGGCCAGCTGATCGCCTGGGCCCATGACTAAATAATGCATTGACCCCAGCAGGAAAAGGCAGAAGTATGCCAAGAGGAAGAATGGACAAAACCAAAAGGACAGCCAGCATCGATATGGAGTAAAGTTGAAGTAAAGTAAGCAAGACTAAGCTAAAATCTGCTAAAAGGAATATTGATATGATCAAACCAACAAGATCCTGCAATGATTCCAATGGGAGATACGAGAGAGGAAGTATTAAATGCCAATGGATTTTAAGGAATAAAGATCAGTTAATGCACAGTAGTTCAATGCATTAAGACTTACCTGATGCCAAACAGGTTTAATGTTGCGAATTATGTAGTAGAAAATATAATCTATTTGAATCTTCTCTTCAAGTTTCTGAAGGTTTTTGGCATGTAAAATTTCTCCACTCATCTTTTTCTGTGTCATTACTTGTTCACTCACTCTCACAAGATTCAGTGCTTTCTTCCAGCGGTGACCAGGTGAACTGCACCAAAAAGGAAGGGGGGAGGGGGAGAGAGAGGGGGAGAGGGGGGGAGAGCGAGAGAGAGAGATGAACACCAGTCGTGAAATCATCAGCAATAACTGAAAAGAGAAATAATCACATGCAAATGCTTACTGCGATTGCTGCTCTAGTAACAAAGATTTATCTAATCCTTGAATTGGCGAATGTGTGCTATCATCTTCTACGGCACATACAAGAAGTCCAAATTGAGAATATCCATTTGCTGAAGGCTGAAAAAGAATTAGATCCGCACGCATACCATGACTACTTAGTGTTCTTTTTGCATGCGTCTCAAGCCAGCAGATAACTGGATGCAAAGTTGCCTTAAAATGTCCACTTCGCACTAAGCGAAGTTGTGCATTAAGACCAGCTACCAATCGGTACCATATTGTAGGGGGGATTGACTGGAAAATGGAAAAGAAGAACAACTGGATACAAGACCATACAATTAGAGAAAGCCTGCAATAATCTTGGTAAGCAATAGACGTTAAACCTGACTCATGAGGCTAGTCAAAATGTTATCACTGTGCAGAGAGAAAGGAGCCATGTAAGATCCATCTCCTCCAAAAACTATATACATTGGGAACCTTTGATGAAGACGAGGAGGAAGGTCAGCCCTTTTCTCGTCTCCACCGAGGAAAAAATCCAGATAAGCAACCATTAAATCAGAAGTTGAAGCCACCTAGAAAATAATGAAAATTATTTTAGATTCATAGAAACGAGACAGATCTGAAGCGGAAAATCAGGTAACTTCTGAAATAGAGAAGCCTACATCAGTAACTGATAAATCCAGAAAGAAGTAGTCTTACTGTGAGACAAATTTTCAATTAAGTTTATCAATGTCAACATTCCTACTGCCAAAAATCCAAGGATGTAATATTGCAATATAAGATTGGGTAAGATGGTATATGAGGTTGGAATGGAAAATCTTCAATTACAAAATTATGCAACAATTCTGGATTAATCGCAAAGAGAAGCTCTGTACTTGGACATGAGAATATTCAAAACTTTAAGGACATCTATATTCAGTCAGAAGTTCACTCTACTGCAGGCATAGTAGCACCTCACACAGCACAGAGTAAAGACAGGAGAGATAACACTTGCAGTTAATCTAGTTGAAAATTTAGTCGCAAATCAAGGGCAGACATAAATTAGGCAGACTAAGAGAGTAAAAGTAACAAAGGAGCAGTCTAATGTGTAGCTAGAGAGCGCCTTCATGACTATTCTTGTGGGAAAATCAGGTTTGACTTGATTTTTTTATCAAGAGATGTTCACTTAATATGTTTTAATCAATACGATATGTTTAACCAATGTGGTTTGGTCTGATTTAATTTGTGTGATGCTGCAAGTTCCTGGTTTCTGGCTAGATTAGCTCTTTGCACTTAGCTATGCTATATTATAGATTCTGCATTCCTCTATGTATAGCTTTGTAAAGTTCCTAGAATTATCCATTAGATTGACATATCATATTTTATAAAATGACTAAAGATGTGTATTTTGTGGTTAGCTGTGGCAAAACGGCTACCAAGCTTTTGGCTTGCAGATCACCCGCATAAAGCACAGGCCTAGCTGAGGCAACCGGCTCAGATTGCTGAGCTTCTCCCCCCAAGGCAGCCTTCAACAAGATTGCTGCCAAAATGGCTGCCACCTCATCAAATTTAAATTTCAAAATACAAGTTAGGATCCATTTGGCTCCCAAATTTCAATTTTTTTGGATATTTACAATTTTATCCTCCTTCTCTATAAATAGGCTACATCCCTTCTTTCTTAGTCACAACAAGCTATCTTCCTGACTCTCAATTTCTTACTTACTGAAAGTGCACTTGTGGCTTGTGTTCTAGCATTCTACATTTCTTTTAAGTATACATCTCTTTCTAAATTGCGTATACATCTCTTTTTAAGTATAAATCTCTTTCTTTTAAGTCACAACATGCTTGTGTTCTAGCATTCTACATTTCTTTAGTTTGTCCCCCAAAGAAAATATGGATCTAAAATTTGGCCAGAGGAATTGATCCAATGAAATATTTGTGGGCTTGAATGACCCTACTGTAGTAATTCAACCATCTCCTGAAGTGGCTGATCTTGATCCTACGAGTTTTGGAATTCTGGGTATGCTATAAGGCCTTGCAACAATTGCTCAAGCAGCTACCTCCTCCATTAGGAGGGCTTCTAGGAGTACTGGAAATCTGGAATCACTTCACTAAAAGAAAGTATGTTGAGGGTGGACAAGCAGTATTGCATGCAGTGTGCAACTATTGTAACAAGCTTGTTTGGTGGAAGGGGATTGGCACAACTCAATATAGTCACCACACCTAGACTTGTCTAGCTCGTGCTTCATCTGATGTCAGACAAATAAGTAAACACAAATGTCATCGCCAGGATGAAGTCCGAATTCAATAAGGACTTCTAACAATAAACTGTTCCATGTTTGATGTGTTTGTCATTAAAAAATAGTTTTGAAGGTTGTTCTTGATGTAATTGCATTTCAATTTGCATAGGATCCTAAGTGCAATAGTTTTCATTACTGCACCTAAACATCAGGACAAGACCTCGATGCTGAAATGGACTTCAACCACGAACATTCGGCATGGATATAAAAATTTGGTGGAACTTCACTAATTTGATGATTAAGTCCTGCATGGTCTATGAACAGTTTATTTCTAATTTTTGGAATGGGAAGCAACGCCATTGCCGGAATTATACCCTATATGAATCTGATTTGACTCTTGACTCTTGAGATTCTGAAGTTTTTGCAAGTTTTCTTGGAAGTAACAACCACAAGTTCCAGCGTTTATGACCCGTCTCCTCTTGCATCATTGCAATTTCTTAACACTATTGTCACTTTCAAGTTTCAACAAGTATCATGATGTTTTTGACCACATTGGTCCTCTTATGGAAGATAAGTATAAAAAATATTGGGAAGAAATTATATTGCTATTTCCTCTTGCTACATCGATGTCACCCTCACATTAATTTGAAAGGAATCTCCAGGCTCATTAATGGTATTTTAGAATATCTCTCTCAATAGAATTGAGGTCAACTATCATTTGAAGACATACTTAATGAGTGTTATATAATCATTATGCTAACAAGATTATAGCATCCGTTGGCTAATCCATGGCTACAACCTGGAACATTGCAGGTCATGGAGCTATTTGCTGTCTGCCACAGAAAGAGTAGGTAGTTCCTCGTCTTCACTAATTAGTGGTAATTATGTTCCTTATTAGTGGTAATTATGTGCGCTCTTGAGTAAAGCCGGTATCTTGCTTATGATATTTTGAGTCTCTACACCAGCAGAGAACTCTCACAGTTTGATTTGTTTAAGTGGTAGCTTAAAAATATCAGCAATACCCAATTGTCTATGGTAGCACATGATATACTTACATCCCTGATGTCCACAGTTGCATTTTGTACAAGTGGTCTGGTTATGTCCAATGAGAGGTGAAGAATGAGGGCGGATGTACTCGAGGCCTTAATGTGCCTCAAAGACTAGCAAGATGCATCTCCACGAATCCAGGATCAAATGACCAACACATTGTCAAACTCATTGTGGGGGGGGGGGGGTGGTGGAAGAAGACCAATGGAGGCGTACCTCTCAAACTGAGGCACAGCCTCATGAGACAATTTGTAGAGGCAGACACCTCGTTCCATAAGGCATACATCTGTTGGGTGACACTTCAAGGCATGCGAGGCATGCGCTTAACATCAAAGATGAAATTTTCAGATTGTTAAGTTTTAATTTGGCCCAAATAATTGAGGCAACTTTGGAGAAGGCTCCAATGAATTAGAAGCTAAAACTAAAATGCCCTCACCCAAAAGACCCGAATGTTTAACATGTAACTGATGAGATCGGAAGAGCGTCTATTTACCTTGAGCCTCTAGTGGATTATTCTTAGCTGAAGTGCACACATTATTGCCCTACACAATATATCCCCCTTGCAGTGCTTAGCTGCTTGCAGTTCCTTACTAAAACATACATGAATGGGACATATGACTGTGTCTCTCTCTGTAGTCTATACGTATTTATGGTGATGCAAATCTTTTTGCAGGACAAAGGGTTCTGCTCAACAATAAATACTGTGTACATTTGTTACTTGTGTTGAGAAGCTGTAGCGGATGCATGTAGTTGTGTTTAATTTTTGAACAGTATGAAATTGCCTGAAGTATATACGGACCATTAGGACCATTAGTATAGCAGTAGACTTTTATTTATGAAATAGTCTATCTTATGCTATTTTACAATAATCTAAATCTTTTTTTGGTTTCCTACACGACGCTCTTCCGATCTGGCAAAGCTTAAGCCTCGCCTCACGTAAGACAACTGCATCAGTACCTTTCCGCCTTTTCATACCCTAATCAGACTAAATGCAAATGTTTAACTACGCCTAATCTTCAAAATCCTATGTTGTCTTTAATTTTGGCTGGCTTATTCATTTTTAATATCAAAAAGTTGTACAGGAGCAATATTCTCCGTGTACAATTTGTTGTAGCCAGTCCTAAGCCTAGATAAAGTAGGAGGGTTTGTATTTTTGTAATTAGCATCATTGTTAGCAGCGAGCAGCTTGTGCTTTGCTCGCTCAAGCTCACATGTCCGGCGAGGCCAAGCCAAGCTTGAACACCTGCTAAGTCCTAGTGAGCATGAGAGAAGCCCAGACACAATCCAGCGAGCCGAATTGCCACCCCCATCAGTGGTTGAGGGCTTTCCATCTTATTTTGAATTCCATGAACTATGTCGGGAATGATGATTGGCAAAGCTAAATAAGTTGAGAGGACTTTAATATTTCTATGATATTTTGTCTTCCAGGAAGACAAGCTCAAGCTGCAAGCAGTAGTGATGTCTTTCCATGTTGGAAACAAAACTTGTGGTATCATATGCTTCCTACAAGGCCTTAGTTTAGACAGAGATATTCCATTGATCTTTTATATCATAACTGACGATAATTCTTTACCAGTTTCAAAATGAAGCCTTAAAGTTTTTCAGCCTCTAACTCCAAGTTTAGACTCTCATGCCTGTTCTTCAATCTTAGTCATTTATTACATTGCTGTTTTTACTGGTCTACCAAATTTCTTTTCACATTTGGATTCTTCATTCAGTAATTATCAATGCTACCAGTAAAGAGTTTTCTACAGATGTTATGAAAAAGTTTTTGGTTCTCTCTTCACACTTGCATGCTCAGCCAATCAGTAACCAAAAGGAATAACAATTATGCTAGCTGATTTGGTATAACCGTCAAACTCATCAGGAAAAGAGCATACCTTCAGCCCTTCATAGAGAGCACGTGAACGGCACGAGCGCAAGCAAGCATGATCATATTCTGATCGTACATATTCCCGGAGGTGCTGCATCTTCTTCTTCCGGCACCACTGCCGCCATGACCATGCAAGTGGATATGCAATAACACAAAGGATCCCGTACACTGATCCTTCCCACCATTGATAAGAAACTAACGCATTTACCTCTTCAACAAATCTGTTAAATGCGTCCTCATATCTACCAACAAAAGAAAGGAATTTAAATAAATTAAAAGATGTCTTTGATTGCAAACAGGGCAGTTCAAAAATATCTGCTTAACCTAATAAAGTTGATCACTACAACTTTTTTTGCAAAGAATAAATATACACAAACCATATCATATCAGCAATGCTTTTAAATAGAATTATTTGCTATCAAAGGTATTCGACAAATAGCAACAAAAAGGATAGCAAGAATACACAATTTCTTTTATTTCTTTAGGAGGAGAATGAGGGAGATGCCAAGGTTCACTGAAAGTGTTCGCCCCCATAAAGTACATGCGATAGACATGGGTTTGGGATTCCTCAACCCTGCTGGTTTCCAATACCTGCAAAAGATACAATCACATTCAGAAAAATAGGCAAAAAAATCAGTTCACGTGCTTCCTAAATTTGTCCTAGCTTGGCTGGAAGCAAATGATGGAGATTGCATTAACCTCATTAAGTGACTCCAAAAAGGGAAATGAATGATCAATTTGAGAGCCACGGCGGGCCCTTGCTAGACCTGGTAAGTCATCTGTCCCAACAAATTTCATCCTAGCAACACTAAGAACAAGTGCTAAGATGATGAGGAGACTTAAAAGTGTCAAACCAAACAACCACGGCCCTCCAAACGTGTACATTAATTCTTCAACAGCCGTGTAACAGTGAGGCATAAGATATCGCTCTGATACACAGTTATATGGGCATGGGGCATCTGTAACACCTCCTGAAGACAGATGATGATAACATAAGATAAATCCACTTAAAAGGAAACAAGCATATACATAAATATATAATTTCTGAAAACAACTGTTACACGAATCTTTCTGCTTCTGGGAAAACTTAAATTTCAACAACAATCCTTTATTAAATAAAAGGTGATAATAACTTGAACACCTTCTCCAGACTGAAGGCTTCTTTTAGGATTGAAAAATAAACTACTTGACTAAAGAAAGAATATTTTATTCTAATTCTGTTTCCGTTTTAAATAGGGAAAACTAAATGATAGCTATAATTTCCTCTCAGTTCTTCGGCCTGCTCTCTCTCTCTCTCTCTCTCTCTCTCTCTCTCTCTCTCTGTGTATGTGCGCGCGCACATGTGTGTTGGGAGGGGGGGCACGCCGATGCTGGTACTTCATGAGGTGAGGAAAACACTTTCTTAATTTACAAGTATGACACTAGAAAAGGAAACAAGAAAACAGTAGGTGTTTTAGCAAAGGCCAAAAAATCTATCCTCCACTTTGGCTATAGTATTTTACCTCCAAAACTGTCCAACGAAAACTGCTATTTCCAACATAAGAACTCTTTAAAATGCAGAAAGAGAAAGCCAGTGTTATTTTCTTAACAGACCCTCAACAGACCCTCAATCAATGGATTTGCTTCCTTAGAGATGAAAGGTTTCAGTTTTATACTGGACAAAAATTTTGAAGGAAACAGAGGAAGGAAGTCTGATTCTTCTCATTCCAGAATGAGGTGAACTAGAATCAAGTTCAGCGCAGAAATCGTAGAGTTAAAGATGAAAGATTTCAGTTTTATATTGGACAAAATTGAAGGTAACAAAGGAAGAAAGTCTGATTCTTCTTATTGAATGAGGTGAACAACTGGAACTAAGTTCAGGGCAGAAATTGCAGACTTTAACTATAGGGAGTGACATCCTAATCTTACTAAATTATTCCTGCTAAACTAGGAAATAAATCAAAAAGATATCAGGCCATATTCTACCGAAATCTAAGCTACAAGAAAGTAACTAACTGAAGGTAACTTTGGTACAAAAATATCTACAGCTCGAAAGCCTATGGGAAAATGAGATATCTTCTTTTTGCGCATTTTTTTTTTCAATCTTCTATTAGGTAAAGTGATGAAGTATCTTAATAAGCTTAGTCTTGTCATTTGAAATGGATTCTCTGCGATATTTTTGGCAGCCTGATTTTGATAATACAACTTTAATCTTGCACCAGATTGCTTTTCACTTCTCCACATCACAAGAATTCTCCAAAACATAAGTTTGTTAACCTAAACATGGATCTCCTGTCTGTACCATCTCTAGCCCAATAATTATCCAGGTATATCTCAACTTCTTTACTTGGGGACTTCTTGTAGAACATACCTTTTCGTAGTGTCATCTTAAAGTACTCCAGAATTTGTTCGACAGCCTCCGTGAGGGGTTCATGTATTCATCTCACTCCACAAACAACAAAGTCAAAATATGGTTGAGTGTGAAAGATAATAAGTTTTCATGACGAGCTACCGATATCTCGTATCATTCAATGCACTATCTTTAGTTCTGATTTTCTTATCAAGTCCACATTAGTATTCACAGGTTCTAATTCCGGCGTCCAAGTTCTTACAATAGATCTAGAATGTATTTGCAGTGAGACACAATATACTGCGTTGTGATAATGACACTCCAATACCTATCAATAACTCAAGTCCTTTACTTCGAACTCCTTTGCTAAGTACCATTTAATCAGATTAGTACTTCCATGAAATCACCCATCAATATAATACCGTCTTAACACAATCAAGACTACTTCGCTCTAGAGTTTTTGACAAAGAGTATGTGTCGCTTGACATTCAGTGTAACCAAAGCTCAAGAGGACTGTTAAAGTGCATAAGTGGTTTTCTGAATCTACAAACCTTATCTGCACCTGAAAGCTCATGGTCCAAAGGGACCTCAACATATACTTCAAATTCCCGTTGGGAAATGCATTTTTCTATGTTATCAATGCCCTTATGAGGCAGTGATTAAAGTTTCACACGCTCCAAGCCCAGCCTGTGTGCAGCCTCCATTAAGATTTCAAACTTGCCATTTAGATCCAAGCAATGTTTCGATTAGTCACATCCCTCACGACATAAGATTGAAAGATCCAAACCTTCTTCTATAGAGAAGGCAGAGAACCGATTTCAACAAGCACATTTCTCAAAGTTAGGTTAACTCAGCTGTGACTGGATCGCTAACATATTGTTCTGAGGGGAAGAGCTAAATCTGCCATGAACACTCTGTCCAAGTCTAAGCAGCTACTTGAGGAAAACAGCTAACAAAATTCATAGAATCTACCATCCAGGACTGACTTTATTAGGAATTTTTATAGATTAGGTAGGGCAATCACCCAAGGCATCAAATGTTCGTAGAATTAACTAATAATTCGAAGGCCCACAGAGAAGTAATTCCAACTATTCTTGGCAAGGATAAAAGTCCTTACCTCAACTCATATATGCATTTCACGGAAAGATGCTTAAAAATAGAATTTTGTCAGGTATTTCAAGTTAATATTACACGTCTTTACAACAAGAATTGCCTGTTCTACAAGATCATGTGGATTTTTTGTGGAAGGACCCACATGACACTCTAACAAGTAAGTGGAATAGGAAAGTAAATTATACAATACGTTGATGGTGTCAGCATGCAAGCTCCATACAAGATGATACTGAGGACTTCAGTGGTTGAAATTAGATAAAGGATTAATTTGACAGAGTGCATCCCATGAGGTGATCTGGTGCTCTTTATTAAGAAGAAGAAGATAAATCAACGAAGATATGTATATGTTACATGGAAAAGAATCACCTCTCCAATAGAAGTAAGTACAGAGACCAGCAAAAAAGGATTTATTTGGTTTGTTGAAAGAAGTCAACTATTCTCCAAGATAGATTTAAGGTTGAGGCATCATCAAATTAAACTGAATTGAATAAGATTTCAAAAATGGTCCAGGACACCAAGAAGTTGAGATTATGCCACTCAGATTAACTGGACGAAGAGTTCCACAGTTCCAGTAGCTTCCAGACCAGTTATATTTTTGATTTATGAGATTCGCGCAGTTAAAAAATTGGAGCAGCATGAGGAACAACATAGTACTAGAGATGCTTTAATAGAAATATTCTAAATTTAAATGGCATGATGATCGATATGATAGAAGATCTTTAGGGCCTTTATGGAATAGATTTTCTTCAAAATCAATTCTCACTCAAACTCAAACTCATTTCTATCCACACATTTATTCATTAAAATAATTTACACGTAAATTCTTAACTTTTCCTTACTTTTCAACTAGATATTCCTCCAAATAATCACTTTTCACAAAATCACTTCCATTAGATAGTGCCTACAAGGGAGCGACTTCTGGAAGTGCAACAGCTCCACTTGGAAGCCAATAGCACTTTTCATATGCAAAACCAAAAATGGTTGTTTGGTTCTGGTCCAAGAAGTACTTTTCAACTGAGGAAAAAGCACTAGTTTTAAAGTTGTTCTAGAGAAGCCTAAATTTGGAGCTTCCATAAAAAAATAATGAATAAATAAATATTTCTGCAAGAACATGAAATGTAGTTGAGATTGCTTAATAAATATCAACATATCCAAATTATATACAAAGAGAATATAACTCCTAACAGCAATGGTTTTCAGTGTGAATGTCTTTTCTGTCCCACTCTCCCCGTCAATTGACACAAAATCAATTTCAAAGTGAGTTATCATCTCTGTTAGTTGATCTATATTAGCAAAGTTAATTTAATTAGAATACTGATTTATAGATTTTATAGGATATTGGATAAGACTGCCTCGAAAGAAAAATGAGATGTATAGGAAATAATCAACATTAGTTAAATAAATATCTAATTCACACAAAAGCAATTCTATAGTTGTGTTGCCTAAAAGCTAATTTTTTCTTGATAACCCAAACAATTTTTGATAAGGATACACGGTTATATTGAAACTGATGGTATAATGGTATTTCCTAATAGGCTGTAGGCATAACAAAGAATGTGAACAGAAAAGAAATATGATGTACCTCTAACAGCAATATATATTGCACGATGGGGAAGCTCGTGAGATGGGCAATCACGACAAAGGGCTCTATCTGACCCAGTCAAATTCTTATACGTCCCAAGGGGACATTCCTGTAACAATACCATGAATTAGAACTTGAAGACACATAAAGCAGATGAAGACATTATAAAGGAAGGCACAAAATATGAAAGAAAATACACAGACATGCATTCATATAAAGAAACCTAGTCAAACTTACTAGAAGCTTGTTCTTGGAGCTTTAAGAAGCTTTATCTTTAAATCAAATGTTGGTCAACAAATCAAACTTTAATACCAACCACATATTCACCATTTAAAAAAATTCACACTTTCCAATGATCTTTCTATTCACGCCCACCACACATTCTCCTAGAAATATCAACTTTCCATATATCAACTATACATAAAACTCCCTAGAACAAGCTCTATGTCTGGCTCATATTTATTTAATTGCTATCATTTGTCAATAGTTATTTTTATCCACACATTTTGTTAGACCCACAAGTACCCCACAATTATCTACCACTTTTTTCCCCTCTATATATAATGAAATCGATTTTAATCACTTACTTAACACCCTTTCTATAAAGAAGTTCACAAGACTGAATTAATCGTGGACAAGTCTTCTTAAACGCTAGCTAAGCATTCAACTCCTGGAAGCTCCCCAAAAATCTAATCATTGAAGCATAAGCTGGCAACTTAACCATGCTACTGTTCTGTTTCTATTTCAAAATAAAAATTGCTCAAACTATTTTATCCACATATTTCATGGGACCCACAGGCACTAAACAATTTTCCACTTCTCATTTCAGTTCATTTTATTTCTATTTTCAAATAAAAACAATTAATTAATATAAAATTACCTCACAAAATATCCCATAAAGCCCTTCTGGACAGGCTTTTCCACTAACAGTTCCATTTTCGCCATGTTGCCCATGGCCTCTACCAACTCCTCCACTGC
Source organism: Nyctanthes arbor-tristis (assembly GCA_963692815.1). Taxonomy (NCBI): domain Eukaryota; kingdom Viridiplantae; phylum Streptophyta; class Magnoliopsida; order Lamiales; family Oleaceae; genus Nyctanthes; species Nyctanthes arbor-tristis. The sequence continues at coordinate 63,079 of CAVNYN010287845.1, read as the reverse complement.
AGTGCCACGAGCAGTAGGAAAATGAATATCAAACATCATAATGTAAAAGAGTTGAATGGGCTAAACAATAGAAATTGAACATTTTTCTTCAGAATAATGCTAAAATTGCAAGGCATTATACTCAGAAAACGATGGGTTAAAGTTCATGAGCTAATTTTTCCCAACATTTTTTATCAGACAAGTAAATTCAAATATCTCAAGAAGAGCAACAATTAAAAAAAATTCTGTAAATAGAAGGTAAAAGCTATAATCATTGGCACAAGACGGAGTAAGACTAATATTAGCATCTAATTTATCTCATAGAAAACACAGCAGTATTCTCTTTGCCATTACAAAAAGAACCTAGAGGTCAAGGATCCAGAGAGAAACATTTACAAGCATTTCACCCAGGAAATTTCCATAAAATGTAGAGCAAGCAGAGGTCAACCTCTGGTAACTCAATGTGTACACAGTACACCTTGAATTTCATTTCAGATGGTATCATAAAAATTAGAAGTCAACTCCATCCCAATAACACTAGAAGCACTCTAAACATCGTCTGCAGATACTTATATGGCCAAGTTGAATAATTTAAAGTGGTCCCACCAAATGGAGATAGACCCCAAACCTTCCGCATACAGCAGTTGGTAATGTTGGAAGCTTTGTTTTGTTATCATTGCTTTGTAATTCAATTGTCTAGTGAACAGGGCGGAAGGATAGAATAGGAAATGCTAGCAATACATGTCATGCATAAAGAACAGAGTGGCGCATCCTGAAGGATATTCAGAACCCAAAAGTACATTTATATTTCATATTTGTTCTCTCAACATGCCCTCTTTCGTTCTAATTCATTTCCTTCTAGCATTAACCTTCAATTGTCTAGACAAATCATAAATTATACAAAAAAAGGGAAAACAAACAAAAAAGGACAAGGGTTCTAGGACCAGCATAATATAATATGTTAAAAACAACAGATGGCCCAGGGAAAACAGTCACTGCCTCAGCCTAGATAAAGCTGCCACTCACACCACCTAAGGAAGGTGGGGGATTGCAGAAACTACCGTTGTGCCAGTGAGAGGCATAGCTAGCAAAAGATAAGAATAAAACCACCAAGCTCTGTGCAGGAACACTCCAATTATGATGCCGTACAGTAGGTTGGACACAAACCTGACATTGATAGTTCCTTTGACAAGAGCCACAGGCAGGTATTCTTGTCCAGTAAAAATATCTGACCAATGGAAATGAACTCTTCCAGCACCTCCACCACCACCATTATAGCTGCCAAGTCCTCCGGAAGCTGAGATGGTACCTGTATCGCTGATGAACAAACTATGGAGAAACAGAATAATGGTTCCTCCAGATCCACCTCCAGGGCCTATATCTGAAATAACTCCACCTTCATGTCCATGAACATATTTGCCAGAATTTTCTCCATCGGCTCTAACGTCACCATATAACGTCAGGTTTGACAATGAACGCTCCAATGAACCCATCACTGTTTCAGTAATGAATTTATTAAATAAAGTGAGGACTCAGCAGGAGTATATATCGGGAAAAGTCAGCAAAGAGTGTTATTCACATATAAAGAGAGATATATTGGTGACTAACTGGAAATTTTGTAAACAAAGAAAACTTGTGCATTCGTGTGGTCTGGACTAATAGCAAATCAAGTTTTCTTGAACTTTTAGCAACAAACATCCAATTGCAAATGCTTGAGCACAGATTAATCATCAGCTTCATTGAATAGTTTTAGTTTAGAACTTTACTTGCCAATTGCAAGAATTAGAAGATCTCTTTATTACTCATGTTGAATTGTTTCAAAAAAGATGTAAGGAGCCCAAAGTATTGGAATGACAATACCAAGTTAAGTGACCTATCTAGACACGCTATGAAGTTCTACTCGTGTTGTTTTAGTAACCAAAATCACCAAATTAGAACGACATTTTATTATAAACTTAAAAGCAAAAGAATGTGAAACAGTTTATTTCTCCTAGTAAATAAGACAGCAACTTTGGGTTATAGATATTACATTACATAAACACGAGTTTGTAGCTAATATGTCAATGTTAGAACACTGCTGACGGGTTAGATGATATTATATTCCAAGGTAGAAGTTTGTTTCTCCAGCCTTGACTTAGAATTACACACACATATGCTGACATATAACATGCTGACATTATTAATCTCAAGACTCAGAGTTAAGGACAAAAACATCAAAACATTTTAAAATTATCAATCTCAGAGCTTACCAATAATACCACCACCAACAGTGGTAGCACCTGATATACTCTCATTTCCACTTCCGCTACCAAGTTCGCAAGGCAACTCAGCATTCCCGTAGGTAATGCCACCCTTGATATAACTTCCATTATTGTATGCATCCCCACCTCTACCACCATGTCCAGCACCACTACTGAGACCATTAGGCAGATTCTCTCCACGTCCTAACCCACCAGTGCAGCCTGCATGTCATCCAAGTCAAGATTTAAATTTTTGGTTCTTAAACTCTTGTATAAATTGGAAAACTGAAGACTCATATATCTTGGACTACGGGGAGATTTGTGGAAGGAAAAGAAAAAATAAAAGATATCTCAGCAAAAATCTCTTGAAATGCAAGAATGAAATTAAAATTATTAAGCACTGCGAAATAACTAAATTTGTAGCATTCATAACTAATAACCAAATGCTTAGAATCCAGTTGCAGACTAAGATAAAATTCTCTAGCGTTGTAAAAGTCATACCTAGCCCAGATGCAGTTATTGCTCCAGAGGATTGTACGACCACAGTTCTTACCCAGTGAAAATGTACAACAGAACCTTCTAAGAATCCTTCAATGTTAACATCTTCAACTCGACATATCTGCACCAGAAAGGTTGTTAAATCCACGGGTCAGAAAGCAGCATCCATAAAACATACCACCCGGATCAAATAAGCTTTCTTCCTCTGATAAAGGGGGAAAAGGGCCCTTCTTACAGAAATCTCTTCAAACTGATAACTATGAGTGTTGCAATACCTGAAGAGTGAAAGGCAATGAAGCATTCACATTGCAGTCCTCAGGCGGCAGGAGCAGTTCGCTAGGGCAATCCTTCGGGTCACAGTAGAGCTTGGTAGACCTACAATTATCAAAGAATAAGAATTTGCAACATGTGCTGTAAGAGCATACAGTACTTCCGAGTACATATTGTCAGCACTTACATATAACTGTCACTTGTACTCTTCAGAGGACCACGCAGAATGGAACCAGGCCCAACCTTTATATATAAAGCATTGATAAAATATCAAATGATTACAATATTTTAAGGAAAAAAATAAAATCATTTTAGTAGATAGGAACTCTAATATTAGATGAAAGAGATGCCATCTAGAAATCCAGTGTCATCAGTTACAAGCAAAGCATGATCATGCAAACAAATTGAACCTAACTCAGCTGCAAATCTATAAGAGATTATTCATTGAAGCAACGGGACGTGACCAATGGACTGATCAACGCACCAATCCCGGCCACCCAACTCCGGGTAGGATTGAGGACTAAAGCACAACAAACTGTCAAAAAGAAAAGGAAGAAAAAGAGTGGTGAACCCTAGTAATCCGACCAAAACTGAGAATCCAAACCGAACTGACTTGGTCCCGGGTGATTTCAGGTTGCAATTCTTCCAAACCGACTTCTATTGTTTAGTACTATTTCCTCTGCCCACAGCAAAGGGTAATATCGCAGATTGCTTGAAATTTGAAATATATGAACCATGCATTACAAACCATGAGGGATAGAAGATCCATTAATATGTGCTTTGCTGCATCATAAACCAGACTGTGCTAAGTATGGATAATTTTCAATCCCTCCCACCACCAGTCCGCCACCCCCGACCCAAAAGAAAGGGTAAAAGGAAAAGAAGAAGTACAAAAGCTCTAATGATGATTTACATGTCATACCCAATGTCAAACATATTGATAGATAAGGATTCCAAATCATACGAAGAATGCACAAAACGTAGTCCCCTCAGCCCACACACACTCACACAAACATACAAGTAAACAAGGAAAAGATTAAAAGAAAAGGTCAAAATCTAAGTCATATTTCTTTGACAGAAAATCACAGTGACCATAGAAAATATCATATTGCAATATTTGACTTGTTAAATAAGAACTGAGGAAGGATACATGAATTTTGGAAGAACAAAACTAGTTTGGTATTCTTTCCATAGTTCCATGTTATCTGGGGAATATACTCAATTCTCTTCCCATTTGAAACAGTGAGCACTATGTGAAATAGCACTTGCATAGTTGTATATTGTAACTTCTGAGAGTCTCTTTGTAAGAGATTTTTCCCCTTAAAAACGATTTCCTTTTTTCAAGAGACAAGAGGAAAATGACAGTGGTTTATGATGTCAGCATAATAATTCTATACATGTGTTTACGAATTGGGTTAAACTACCCGTTCTGGCCCCAATGAATGGTAGGGAAATGCAATGCTCTGTGTAAACTGTAAAGGAGAAAAAGGAGAAAAACAATGGCTTAGATTATATCTTAATAACTCCCCCTGAAACAGCTTAAATTTTTGAGAGATCGGAAGCCACATATTTTTTATTGCAGACTCTGGTAACAAACTAGCCATTTGCAAATTTGTTCTTTTTAAGAAAATTCAGTCATAGTCGGAGACATTTACATAAAGGGAACAGCGTTCATTTGGAACTAAGAAAGTGAAATTAACCAGGCAGGTATTTATATGCCTTACGCTGATGGCATAAAATAAGGATAAAACCAGACGCTGAGCTTCAATGATATCTCCTCGTCCTGACAAGTTCAAAGAACCTTGTCCATGAAGTCCCAAATTTGCTGTTGAGTGTATCAGGGATGATCCCTTAAAGCCAATCATTTTTCAAGATGGTTAGAAATGAAGAAAACTTACCTTCATACTGAGCAAAATGTAAGTAACACAGAATGACTTACTCTAAGAACTACCAAATTGCTGGCTTCAAGCAAAGATGTTGCAACAATTGCATCACTGTCACCAGTTATAGGCATTTTGGAATTCAACATCAAATGGATTTTCACAGACATTCTTAATGCACCATAGACCTAGAAAGAACAAATATGTGTTGATGTTTCATGCCACTAAAATAAATAAAGAACAAGGACTATAAATGGATTAATGTATATATTGCTTCAGCAACAGGCAAACCCGAAAATTAATTAGATGATAATTCGAGAAAGCTTCCACATATAACTATGTTGACTGAACTCGTGTACGAGTAAAATCACAAGTCTGAGTGAAAGAACAAATTCTTAAATCTGTCATTTGTCTGTTTACATATCACTTATGCGCAAGTCACAAAGTGGGATTCCAGACAATAAAAACAAGCGAAAGAGCAAGTTGGGACTTGAATGAGAAGAGAATATGGAAGAGTTAAACATACTCAAGTTAAAACCCATAGAAAGTATAGTAAAGGAGACCAAGAATTCGAAGTCTCGCCAAAAACAGTGAATGACTGTCTCACCAATTGGGATCAAACGGGAAGTACAAAATAATTATTATAAAATGATGAACAAAGGAGATCGCTAACAATTTCTATGCCAATTGAGGCAAATACAGAGCCACAGCAATAAAGCATCTCAACCATCATTTGAATTCTCCAAGGACTTCAATAATGTTCACAGGTCTCTTAGAAAACTTCAAACCAAATTCTTCTATAAGAGAGCAAAAATCTAATCCTAAAAGAGGAAAATGACAAGCGTTTTCTATAATGTTTTTGTCTGATGATGGCCTACTTAAAGAAGAGAATAAACCATTCCAATCTACTATGAGGTTACGTATGGGATTGGGAATCCTGATAGGAAGTTCGGCATACACTATAAACCAGTTTAAATTGAATTGCAGGACATGCAACTATTACACACTTATCTACGACTTTTTTCCATTTATAAGTTAACCAATTTATAACCAATCTCTGACAAGCAATAATTCTGCAGATTGAAGTTAATACGTGTAAACAACAGGAATGCATCTCTAACTTGTCTATCCCTTTCCTTAGAACTTAATGCAGTATAGAAAAATTTAAATTTGAGTTAAGACAAGGCTTGCCGTCACATTCTCAATGCTTGGGTTAGCAACACATGTTACTGCAATTGCTTGGACTTGGGCAGATACTGCTGAGCTCCAGAGGTTTTGAAGGTAAAGCCACCACAAAGTTAGATTCATTGAACAAATTATAGGGCTTGCCGGCTTGAAATATTAGGCAAGATGACCACTAAAATGAAGTATCAAAAAGAAACAAACCGTGATGAGCGGCACAAAGGGCTTACAAAACAACAGAAAAAACAAGAAGATTAAACCAAGATCAAGCCCGCTTTGTTATCAAATTTGAACCATAGGAAACCTTGAATTTTTAAAGGGAAAGAACCTTTTAAACAGTAGTACAATTCAACCTATGAAATGAAAGAAACCAACCTAACTATATAGGTAAAAAGAATAAAACAAAATAAAGGAAACATAAGATATATTTCCTAATCCTGATTCTAAAAAAGGAAATATTTTTCCAAAAAATCATATACTAGTGGTAAATATCACCAAGTGAGAATGACAAAACAGCACATTTTTCAGACTAATCCAAATTCACATTTTTTATCTCCAACTCACCCAGACGCAATCTAAAAAATAAATTAAGGCAAAGTGACTTGTAGGAAAAAAATTGTCACCTATAATGGATGAAATAAAAACCCAAGTTCCAGGAAAGAAAAAAAACAGAGAATCTGAATCAACCAAGATAACTTACCTTAATTATTGAATCACTCATCAGAAGTTCTTCAGCCATCAACTCAAACTCTGACTCCGCATAATGTACAAGGCCAAAGCTCAGAACTGCACCATGCGATAGACTAATTTGCCCTTGGACCTATTTTTTAAAATTCACATACAAACTACTCAGAAGACTAAAGTGACATGTTAAATTTTCATGCAGAAGCAGACAGGAAATTTTTTTAATTGATAAGAATACACAGAAAAGAATGAAAATCTAAAACATGGTAAATCTACATAGAAATCAATTAATGAGATATTACGGTAAAACATCAGATTGTCTACCTTAAATAAGAATATACCGAGGGTTAATAAACCATTCAATATTGGAGTTATATAAGGAAACCATAAGAAAGGGATCCTAAGCACAAATTTAGTTTAACTAAAAAAATTAGCAAAGAGAAAACAGAATTAGCCAAGACATATAAAGGAAAAAATGATGTTATTACATGCTTTCTGCCAAATTACATCAAATTTTTGGGGGACAAATGGTCAAGGAACATGGAAACATTGTCAACCAGTGAAACAAACAAGAAGAAAAATGGAAAAAACATAATAAGAACTACACTTCTAAGCTTTAGAGATTGTTTTCAGTAGAAATTTAAAAGATACCTGGATCAACCATATTGAATTCCCAGGACAAGCGATTGGCATTTTTGTAAATAGCATCATTCACTATCTCCAAGGAAACTATTGCTCAAGGATTATTATATCAATAATGAAAAACAGAAGCATCCTAGAAGCTTTCCAGTTAGCCATACCATACACAAGCGCGTCAAACATTCCAACTATCAGTTTTCTGTGGCAAAGATTTTTGTGGGAAAATATGGGGTCGAAAATGAAATAAAAAGTATTGGATTATTAAAAAAAAGATATATTTATATATTTAAACAACATGCTTAAAAATGAGTTTAATAAAAAATCTCTTAGAAACAAGCTCTATATTAGAAGAAATTTCAAGTCGATGAGAAATGACCTGGCTTAAATATTAAAGTCAATGTTCTAAATGTCAAAGTCAAGAATGGTTCTGGAACAACTGAGGCAATCAAGAAACATTCCTTTAGGGATAGGCAACATATCATATTAAGAGTCTGAAGAACTAAGATCACTTAACCATTTTGTTTGTACTTCAAAGTAAAAACTGGTCAAACCTATAGGCAATCACTTTCACATGTCACAGGACCCACATGTTCTACTACTCAAATCTCCACCACTCATTTTCGCTCATTCTGTTCATTCTTTCAAGTATAAATTGAATAGTAAGGGGCTAAGATGATACCTAGGCACAAAACTAACCCTGAGTTTCTCATACTTGGGGTTCAACAAATTGACACCGTAGCCATAGATTTGAATGTGTCTGACCGTATATGAGGCTAATTATGTCACTGAAAACCCATTAGCTCCAGATCGGAAAGCACTTTTCTGATTTGACAGAACCCCGTAGGCTAAGTCCATCATAGACATAAATCGATCTGAGAACTGGTTCACCACATTATACATCTTGAATATGTCTTAATTGCTTCTCATCATTCTGTGGTCTTCCTCTTTTCTGCTATTCATTTTGGCTCCACCGTTTTTAATTTCATTGAACCATTTTCATTTAACTTAAAATACACAAAAAAAAAAAAAAAAAGAAATGCAAAACTCACTCTCCACCTCAGGGATATTCAGTGACCTGAACTCGACTCCAGAGCAAAGGAAAAGTTGCTCGGGCACCATTGTTGATATAAACATTTGTCCAAAGTGGCTGGTTAGGAAATTGCCGAAGAAGTGTATCAGTATCTGTGGACATGTTGTGATTGTTGATGATAAGTCTTCGAGGGACAGCATCAAATAATGTACCAGCAGCACCAGAATTTGCAGGGCAGCCAAAACTTCTTCCCCCTGTCAATATTTGGCTCTACAGCGTCAATGCTCAAAAAGTATACTGGCACATACAAAAGTGTAATTCTATTATACAAACGGATAATCACTTTTTTAAAGCACATTTTTTTAATGGATTGCTTATAGAGGAAGAGGCCGGTCAAGATGAATTTCAGATAGAGAGAGCTAAAGCAAATCCTACAGGTTAATTTGAAATCAAATGAGCACTAAATGTGGACACAAGATCGCCACTCAGCCCCTTTTTTGGGAAAAACAAGCTTGCAGATGAACTTCTGGCAACTTCAGTCCAGAATCTCATACTGCAAACATAACACTGATTACATGTAGAGAAATAGAGTTGACAAGAAAGCCAGCAAGAACCAATTAAACTAGAATATTATTATCATAAAGCTATAACTGAAAAAAGAAAAGGACAGACATGGCATATAACAAAGAACCATTAACCAAACAGACTCAGTCTTATGAGCTTCCAGGCACTTTAATTCAAAATCCAACTATGCAAGCCTAACATTTGCTTTAAAACAACAAGCAGGGAAGCAAGAGTCCATTAAATTCATGTATATTTTCGTAGCTCTTACATAAAAAAGGAAGGCCAGACAGCAATCGGGAAGGACCTCCATCTACTTTGGTGCTTCCCATTCAAAATTACTAATCAAGACTTCAGCCAGGTATATTTCACAAGAATGACAAAATGGAGTAGGCATTTGCTTCAGACAGAATATGGATAGCTTAAAGAAAATTCTAAGAAGACAGCCTCCATTTGCAAGCTCATTCTACTTAAAATAAAAATTTGTCAAACTAATCACATCCACTTACTTCATAGAACCCACATGTACTGCACAAATCTCCACCATTCAACCCCACTCATTCTCTCTCTTATTTCTCATTAAAATGAGTTTGCAAACGGGCACAAAAGACCTTAGAGCAGAGGCATATAAAGTTGCTCAAAAATGCACTTTTACACAGATTAATATGTATTCCTGAGTCTATAAACTTAAAATCACATTTTACAGTACATGGCCTAATATTTCTAAAATATGATATATTTTAATCGGTGGAAGAATGTTGATTTACACTGATTATCAGCTATTTAATATCTTAAATAAAAACCCAGGAATGCAAGCAAGGGGCAGCTAACCTCCAAAATCATTCTCCTCTAATTGATGCGGAGCATAAGAATTGTAAACAGAAAGCCTATGTTGAAACAAATTTAGTGCTACATTATAAAAGCATTATGACAGGTAAAAATAACCAAAGAATTCACCAACATGAAAGAGCAATTTGCAGTGACGTTCAAAAAGGAGTAGCCACTAGTAAAACTGGAAGAGTTCAAACACTAAGTGCACATGAAAAACATTTTACTGATAATTTTTTAACATTTTACTGTTAATTTTTGAAGGCATATTCAGTATTATTTGTTCCAGTATCTCCTGTTCAGTAAAATTTACACCTATTTCTGTACGTGGCAATGCATTCCACTGGAAATTGTGACCAGCTTTAGTAACTTATATAACATTCTTGCATTCAATAATTCTCTTCTTTCCAATTTACTTAGTATTTAGATGACAACTAATTATTTAACAAGTAAGATGAATTTTACTCCCAGGTAAAAGTCATGCCAGGTTTAGCTATTGACAAAAATCATAAAAGTTTGGCATGGAACAGGTCTCACCATGGACTAAAAACACAGAATCATCATGCCTCCTAAAAACATTAACAGAAACTCTTCCACCACCTCCTCCAGCAAATCCGTTACCTCCATAAGCACACATTGTGCCATTTCCTGTCCTGCTTTTTAACCAAAAAAAAAAAAGATCAGATAACATGATTCTTGCCATTACAAAAGCTGGGAGACAAATAAAATAAACAATATAAAATTATTTTAAAGGGATCAGTACAAGGTTAAACCAATGCACAAAACTTGAGCATCACAGATTTAACAATCATCAGTCATAAATTACTTACAAACAGCACTTGAAATCCAAGTCATGTTAAATGGGAGGGCTACTGGGTTATCAAGAGGTACTGATGTAGCACAAGATCTAATCACATCACAAGGAGGACACAATTATATTCCCCCCCCCCCCTTCTTATTTGGATTTCTTTAATTTCTGTTCAACTAGAATTAAGAATGTGTTTTTTTGTTTTAGTAGACTTCTATTTTATATTCTTTCTCAAGAATAATATAATTGCAATTGTGATTCTTCTTCCATTATAGATTAATTAGATGTAAGAGTAGAAGTAGAGATTATTGGGCCCATATAAAAAGAAACATTATGATGCATATCCTCAAAGGATATAATCATTTATCTAGCTTATTTTAATTTATTGTTATTTTGGATTAAGGTTTATCTAATTTAATTAGGTTTTTATTATTACTTGGTTTCCAAATTAGGGCTTTTTCGTAGGGTTAGGGTTATGTTGGCCCATTAGGGTTATTTTGAACTCTATAAATATAGAGCTTATTTCATTGTATTGATCAACCTACTTTTTATGAATACAATTATTTTCAAAAATTCGTCTTGATTTTTCCTAAGAACTGGCGGGTTCTTAACTTAGCAACTTGCGACTCGAGCTTGCGAGCTCACCCTTTTGGTTCGGCATCAATTTTGGTATCAGAGACTAGATTGATTTCTTTGACTTAATTTGTGTTAAGTGTATTCGGCAAAGAAACGGGAATTATCCAACTGTTCACACAAGCACTGTTCACGCAGAGAGTACTGTTCACGCGAGTTACTGTTCATCAGGAAGAAAAATTGCAGCACAAAAATAACAACGCAGATCTGATTTTTCAGAAACTAAAAGCTCTAGAATTTTTCCCAACATATTGCTGCTCTTATTTCTATTGCTATGGATTGCAGTTGCTGGGCAAGTATTTTGAAACTATTTACTACTTCTTCTACTACCTTTAAGGCGAGTCTACCATGCTGCAACGTGCTACTCATACTGTGCGTTAAGTTGATGTTGTTTTAGATGAGTTGCACCATATGTCACTTACAAAGGTCTTCTGTCAGTGTTTCATTCGCACTAAAGATCACCCTCCTTGGTTAGAGTCATGCTTCATGTGGTTATTCAGAGATCCATATTGTTGCTTGATAAGGAAGAAAGATTGACCTCCATGGTTTAGAAGCTACAGTCTAACTCGCCGGAGTCGAGTTTTCTCAGCCCGGGAGAATGATGCATATCCTCAAAGGATATAATTATTTATCTAGCTTATTTTAATTTATTGTTATATTGGATTAAGATTTATCTAATTTAATTAGGTTTTCATTAATTCTTGGTTTCCAAGTTAGGGCTTTTTTTTATTTAATTAGGTTTTTATTAATTCTTGGTTTCCAAGTTAGGGCTTTTTCTTAGGGTTAGGGATATGTTGGCCCATTAGGGTTATTTTAGCCCATTAGGGTTATTTTAAACTCTATAAATATAAGGCTTATTTCATTGTATTGATCAACGTACTTTTTATGAATACAATTATTTTCAAGAATTCGTCTTGATTTTTCCTAAGAACCTGTGGGTTCTTAACTTAGCAACTTGCGAGTTGCTCGAGCTTGCGAGCTCACCCTTTTGGTTCGGCATCACATTATTCAAATTTTTTCTCATATGCACATTCAACCATAACTTCAATACAACTCGAATAAAGCTATCTTAGAACTCAGTTTTACTTTTCTTTCTTATTTCAGAGAGAAAAAAAGCACGCAACCGTACCAAAATTGGCATCAGAACTAGGAAGGTAAGGCTAAGGATCAGTGTGGAGAGAAACCCACCAACAATGAATGGAGGTTAGACGCCATGAAGAAAAGACTTTATGAAGTCAACGGGAAAAAAAAACCTTCAAAAGATTCAGCATATGCTCACTACATTTGTTCTTGAAATAACGCCTATGTAAAGGCAAACAAAGAGCTTTAATAGATTATGAGAAATATGGCGATTCTACCAAGTTAATATCAGAAGATGATTAACAATCAGGAACAGTATACAATACATAACAAGATTTTTAGAACTCGATAAAACATCAACAAAAGCATGCACAACAAGATCATACACCATGGGGATCAATGAGGACATTTTATCCAGAAAGCTCGTGAGAGCTTTACACTTTATTTGGCAACCATTTATAATTTGATTGGTTTCTAAATGGATTTAAAATTCAAATTTTGAGAGGTGTTGTTATCTAACTATGTCATGTGGAATTAATGATTAAAATGATTTGAAAGTTTGTCACATCAAATATGTGACTTAATAATGTGTTGCCATGTGTCCAAATTTTGAAATTTAAATTGGTTGATAAATGGGATTTGTTTATAAATAGTAGCCAAACATAGTTTTAGATTTAGAGACGAAGAAAAATATACTTTTTCTCGTAAGATTACATGCCTTAGGAGACAACAAACTCACATTAAAGACCTATGTAACGTTTAACTTTTGTTGACGTTGGATTTTGTTTCACTCCAAGTTAGCAAGGTGTAGACTCGAGTGACAAGACTGCTGGTATGAATATGAAATTAAGTCCGGGCTTCAAGTCCGATGTGAGACCAGAGCCAAGGTCGAGTATGCTTTGGATTTTTGAATAGGGAGAAAAGTGGATCCTCTGAACGGTCTCCCCTCTCCCTATTTATAAGCCTTTGGAAGAGGGGGGTGAGTTGGATTATTACTTGGTCAAAGGTATCATGCCCTCAAGCACATTATAAGTACAAATGAAACATTCTAAACTGGAAGTTGCAAGTACAACTAAGTGCAATGTCAGTACAACTGCTTTAACCATCTTGCCTAAATAACAAATTTTAATCAGCCCCTCTTCCGTGTAAGGAAAGCTAGTAACACTCTATTTGGCTACCATTTATAAATTCGTTTAAATTTCAAATTTTAGAACATGGCAACACACCATTAAGCCACCTCTTTGATCTTATGTAAGTTTTCACATCATTCTAATCGTTAACTCCACATGGCACGATTAAATGACACCACCTATACAAAATTCAAATTTTAAATCCATTTATAAACAAATTCATTGAGCTACGCCTGGGCTGTAATCGAGATATGGGCTTATACTGATACCAAGGATATGCCTTGTATAATTCTAAATCTGAGCTATTAGCTGAGATGGCAAAAGACATGGCACCAATCCTGGACGATCCCACAGCAACTTTCTATAAGAAAGTGCTACAAAGATGAGATCTTCAGTAAAGTTGTATTTATCAATGCTTTTCATGTACTTGGTATCATGATGCTAAAGCTACTTACACATATGATAAGAAGATCATTTTATTGTTGTGTGAGGAACAGCTGGGGAATATCAAAGTAAGCATAGTGGACAAAATTCACAAGATAAATTCTAAAACGGGAAAGGTGATACCTAACTAATACCACAATGGCAACTATTTAAAAGGAGAGGGGCAAAAAAAAAAAAAAGCCATGATCAAGATGGAAGTTACGATAAATATGATTGGAAAACATTATGGTGAGATTGCAATTGGAGATCCTAAAATCGGGCCACGATTTGATGAAGCCAAAGTTCAAGAATGTCCAACCCATTGAAAGGTCTTTTGAACTTCTCAATCATAACAGAATGAAAACTGAAATTTGTCAAATTGAGGACAAAGGTCTCACCTTCTCACTAATCTTTTTTTCAGTCTTAATGCCCGTGAATTGTATAAAGACAAGGAAAACTAGATATATAATGGATTGAAGTACCTAAGAGCATCTTCAACAGACTCTTCAAATTTAAAGACCATTTTATGCATTTTAAAGGGCATCTATAAATTTAGAGTGTAATTTTCATATCACTCCAATAGCCTCTTCATTTAGCTATTTCTTCCGAGAGTATTTAATGTGTTTTCATTTTTTTATTCTTTCACATGGTTTTATTTTAATTATTTAATTTTATCATTATTTTTCTTCATTGATCTTCACCAACTTGGTCCCACAAAAGACATTGAAAAGGGAGAATTTAATGAGTGAATTTGGCTCTCCAAATTTGGAGAGCAAATCCCACTCTCTAAAATGAAATGTTAAAGTAGAGAGTCTATTGGAGCTTTTTTATTTTTTATTTTTTTTTTACTTGACTCTTTCTTTTAGAGAACATATTGCATTTAAGGAGCCCGTTGGAGATGTTCTAACAGCAATTTTTTTTGTATTGGGCAAGGCATCATTGGATATCATTAGAACATAAGAAGCATGGAGAACTAAAGATAAGCCCTAATCACCTCTACCTAGACTGTCCTCAAAGATAAGAAATTCGATCATGAACCATTTCGATTTCATGCCCGATATATAACCATGAATTGCATAAAATTTACAAGGTTGGAGCACAATTAACATTGAACACTACAAATAGAGAGGGTAATGGTTTTTTAGATTTTTAATCACTAATCAACTTCATAGAAATATATGATTACTTTCTGATGATTGATCAGTACCCCCTTCTTCAATCAAATTCGAGAAAAAGTTTCTTTCCAAGTAGGGGAAATGATGTCCGCCAAGATCTAATTCATCAAGAATAGAATATAATTCTTTTACGTTCCATCTTCTTTTGGATTTTTATTTTTTGTCCATCAAAATTAGGATTATACTTTTTGTTCATTCAGTAGGATTTTATTTTATTTCCCTTTTCCTAACATAATAGGAATAGAATTGTTGTTTCTTTTTCTAACATAGATTAATTTCTTATAGGAGTAGAAGTAGAGATTATTGTGGCAATATAAAAAGAAGCATTGTGCAAAGTTTTTTGACATAGACTTTTAATCATCAATTTTGTAAAATTCAAATAAAGATTGTTTCAAGAAAAATTAAAAGCACAAAAAACTGATACAAAATCATCCAAATGAAGTTTTCTTAAGAGCAAAAATGCCACTCGTGGAATACACAGTTTTATGTTAGTAGAAAAGGCATGAATAAACAAGTCTAACATGGCCTATTGTGGTTGCTAACGTTATTGTTTTTGGATCCAGCAATGAAACTGAACAGAGTACTTAAAAGGATCAATATAACCAATTTATTGGGTACACGACTTATTATCTTTTTTTGTAGTTTTCATATGCCAGGATAAGTTTTGTAATGATAAGCCTTTAATCCATTCCCTAATGTTTTTAATCCATTGCCTCTAAGACCCAAACTCCAAAGTCAAGCACCTAGAGAGATGCTTGAACATCAACCTTGCCATCCCATTTGAAGAATATTAACTGCATCCCACCTCTAGACCAGCAAGGCAGAGCCGTTATAACACACCTAAATGTACCTTGCACCCAGTTATGTCAAAATAGCCAGGTTAGTTTCTGTTTTATTTCAAAATAAAAAATAGAATGGTTGGAACTGAGTGATGGAGAATTGTGTGGTACTTGTAGGTCCCACAGAAAAACATAGATAAAATTGACTTGACAAATTTACGTTTGGAAATAGAACCAAAAAGATAACATGGGTTTACATTACATATTATCTTTTTGTATACCAAAGGCACTGCATCTATTAAAATTTTTGGAAGTGTATTAGAATGGATCCTTTTTTTATAAGACAAAAGTACATAGCATATAATACAGACGATATCTTAATAGTAGATGGCTTATTAGATTTCTTATATGTTTACTTTTCACCTTGTTTAACATGGAAATTTTCAGCTCTTTCAGGCATCATGCATTCACAATGTACAAGATAAAGAAACTTGAGAACATCTCATAGTAGATGGTGATCGTTCTGCCCCTCTTGACATAGTGGCAACGCCCCAAGTTGCGACTAGTGATCTACATATAGGGACATACTTTAGGAGCCTAGATTTGACGAGAAGATTGAAACGAGGGTGCCAGGGCGGCTACTATTTTCTGAAATATATTGTTGATGAAGACAAACCGGTGAAGGGGATTCACGATCATATGAAATTATTGCCAGTGACACCATTTATCTGCCAATGTTATGAGGCATTCTACTATAACACATGCTACATTTGCCAAGCTGTCTCATGCCTATTCATTGCTGAATACTTTGAGCTTTGTACTTGCTAATTACTCTCAACCATATCCAAGTGAAGGAACATAAAGTCTATAAAAATTTAATATGAGCATGATAAGGATCATCATACATGATTCTAAAGGTAAATTCAATTTTTGTGGTCTGCATTTGATTCTCGATTCTAGGGAACTATGCACTTGTTGTACCTTTTACTAAAGAGCTGAGATAAAGCACTTTAAGCAGTCTCATACAATGAAAGGTACAGGGAGAAAAAAGTCTGTTAGTCATCAACTGATAGAATATTATAAAAGGTCTCTTAGCAAAATACATTAGGAACAATCAAGCAGAATGTTTTGCATCTATAACAAGATAGTGAAGGACATGTAATATGATGCAATTCCTACGGTAGGCCATATGCTGTCATGCATCTTAAACCAAATGTATAGAATATGCCATATGCACTTTACACAGAAAGTACCATGAGCAATCTCTCAAATCATAACATCCAATCTTTTGCCTCGAAGTTTTATCCACAAGTACACCCAAGAACCAAAAACTGATGCTGCAAAATGAGAGCAGATAACGGTATCCTGTGTACTAACATGATAATAATATTTGAGGTCCAAATAGAATGCAATTCATAAACCTCTATGGTAAAGATTCATAAGCAAGGGAAAACGTAAACTTGGAGTATAGTACATTACATTTCTGGCGACTCTATGTAAATGCTGCCACCGGACCCTCCTCCACCTTTGATCCCCCCATCCCCGCCATTTGCCAAAAGCAATCCACATACGTCTGCAATACCTTCCACCTGCAACCAAATCCTCCCACCCCCTTTGCCACCATAATCTTCATCCCTATCTGTGGTCCCACCTTTACTCCCATAACTGCATGGTTCATCTAATGATTCCCAAGCATATGCATCCCCGCCCCAGACATCCTCAGGGAGCTTCTTATTATCCATAACACAGCTTGCACCACGGCCCCCATGTCCCCCGCCCCCACCCTGAGCCCCCTCAGGTGTTCCACTGGAATCATCAGGCGCCTCCCCCGCTAATGCTGTCACATTAATAACTGAATCCTTGTATAAACTCGCATTCCCTGCTACTATATAGACCGACCCAGCTACAATTTCGGCATGCTCGTTCAGCCTAATTTCACCCGTGATGTTGATCTCAATTCCACAGCCTAATTCCCGGCAGGTTAAAGATACCCCCTGAAGAATAAACAGACTCCCAGTACCTTCAATATAAACGTCCTTGGTGAAATTCAAACTGTAACTGAGCTCACAGGTGGTGTTAAGGGAGCCAATTCCTTGAAGATCCTCGCAGGAGAGTGAAGGAGGGTGCGTAGGCGGAAAGGGAGGTGGGGGAGACGGCGGCGAATAATCCGCGTGAAATGGGTCTGATTTATCATCATAATCTATAATAGAAAAATCTGTGGATGAACAAAACACTAAAAGAATTGGGTTTTTAAGGAAAAGGCAAATGGAATAGTAAAGAAAACAGGAAAATCGAATGGCCATTGAAGTTCATCAATGGAGTTGTAAATTTGTGCAGAATGCGAAATGCCCAGGAACGTACAATGTGTTAATCCTTTGATGAGTGTATGTATCGGAGGAATATACGCATGTATAGGTGTAGAGAGAAGAGGTAGAACAGACGGAGAGAAGGCGAAGAGTTCGGAAGCTGCTTTCATTTTCCTCCAAGAGAGTGCCTTTCTTTGTCAGCACGACAAAGGCAAAAGCATGCCCGGTGTACGCCAGAAATTGGCACTACTTACCCTCAAACTTTCACGTTATTCCCTGTTTAGTCCTTTCACTTTAGAAAATTGACATTTTCTTTTCAAAATTTATTTTTTTGACAATACGTATCATATTCATCAATGCCCATCAAATTTACAATGTGTTTGACAACTCATGGGATTATAATCTATCATACAGTATCATTTTATTAGTTTTACTTTTTTCAAAAAGTCAAAACGTAAAAGTCAAACAGCAATATTTGATTTTTTACAAAAAAAAACCAATAAAATGATGTCATGTGACAGATTATAATCTAACAAAATAATTCATGAGTTGCCAAACACTTCATTGTCTATTAAAACCGGCTCGTAGACTACATAGGCAAGGGTTGAAATGGTCAATTACCAAACGTTGGGATTTACTGAAATTGGCATTAAGGCTTTTTAAGGTTTCTTAACAATCAAGTGCAACTAATCAAAACTCTTACTCTCTAATGTGGATACGAAATCTCGAATATGCAATCACTACTTACCGATTGAAATTGAGTCAGTAAGCGTAAGCATGAGTTATCAGTATACTCCAATCATTTTGCCCTTAATTCCAAGGGTTCCAACTTATATAATCACAATTTGGACAGAATTCTACTCATTTCGTGTTATATGTGATGTGCGTAGACCAAATCTCCAACTTTACGATAAAAATTAGAAAAAAAATTTAAAATTTTGAGTAAAAGGAAGTTTTTTTAAATTTAAATTGGACAAAAAGATGAAACTGAACGCTTGAGACCGGGGGAAAACGCTCTCACACACTGGGAAGAACATTCGCTAGTTGGGCCAAGGTGCAAAGTAGGGCTTCAAATTCAGGCCCAACTATTGAAATGGAGACTAATTTTGATTGGTGGAAATTACCATCTCTTTTAAGGTGCAGTTTCTCAAGGTTGTTTACTTTTGGATACAACCCGCTATTTTAAGGGCCTATTTGTAATTAGGTAAATTGAAGTGAGTTTTCCTAACTGTTCAAATATGTCACGTCAACATATGTATTATTTTTTTTTTTTTAAAGTGGAAATAGGAGAAGGGTAGATGTAGAAATAATCTAACACAAGACGTCTGACACTGTTACAACACTAGGCAAATAGTGTGACATAATATTAATTATTGATGTGATATGTGGAGGTGATGATATGCTCACATCCGTGATTGATATTATTCCACGAGACCGTTTGATATCATTGTGGCACTAGACGTCTAGCGTTAGATTATTTCTTAAGATATATGTGGTTCAAACCTGAGATTTTTCACCACGGATAAGGGGGGTTGCACATGCTTGAGCCCAGACATAGGCCATGTGAGCCCAAAAAAATTTTCTCAGCCCAATAGAAAAATTAAGAATTTATGTACTAAAAGGAATTTTTTTTTTGTGCTGCATTTATCAAAATAAGTCTGTGGCTCATTTTGATAAACTCAAGTCACACATGTCCCTCTCTCCCCTGTGTCCACTTTGTATCCATCAAAGAAAAAAATTTCTTTTTTCAATCTAATCTGTATACCAGAAAAATTCTAAGATTTATCCGTGTCCAGAACGTGAGTATCTAATTATTGTTGTACTTGTTCGAATCACACCTCGTCATATTCATTATTAGAATAATGTTATATGTATAAATAAGTGCATAGATAGATTTATTATTGTTCACCCCAATTTCAAGTTTCTTTTGCATACACCTCTAGAATCATTTTATATAGATAGACGTGCAGTTTTTTGTGAAACCAAATAGACTCAATAATATAGGGTCAATTACTAAACACAATCAGCCAAATCAAAAAGCTACATGTGATTTCACACAATATTTATTGATCTAGTTAATTCATTAACGATCGTAAAATTGTGGTTTATGATGTGGCTATTGCGATTTTGTGTTGAAGTCTTTATTGGTACCATGCAGCTTCCGGTAATTGATTAATGTTTTTTGGTTGAAACCAGTGATAACGATTTAAAACTAGACTAATAAATAAAGTAAAAAACAAAAATTAGAATAATATAAAAACAAAAATTAGAATAATATTATCATCACTAGTGTCAAGTATCAGTACATATGATATAATGTGATTAGTTAAATTAGGTGGTTGTGTTTTTCTTTAACTCCACTTATATTATTTGAAGTTACATATATTGCCACATAAACTTGAACTTGAAACTAGTGGTGCTATATAACATTACTTAAAAAATAATATCCATGTACTCATTAAAGTTGGATTTCTCACTTTTTTTTATAACGTTAAAAATAATGTCTATTGAGTAACTTGGTTTATAAAATGAGTAATGCTATTTAACATCACTAGTGTTTGACAACATATCAAGGTATCATTAAATGATGAGTTGAATTAAGTGGGTCCTTTATTCATTCATTTAATTTCACTTATTATTTCATGTCACATTAGTTGTCACCTAGATTGGTACCAAGCACTACTAGTATTACATAATATTATTCTTATAAAATTAGCTATGGTTTGTACGACTCTATATTCTAATAATGAATAGTGGACCATTTACTAGTTTTTTTTAAAGTACAATAACAAACTGCATTGTAAAAGTATAAATACGCATAGATATATATCTTACTGAAGTACAATGCAAATAATCAAGAATACAAACCCCACACAAGGGACTATCAATGTACAAACCCTTACATAATGGACTATAAATTACAATAAATATAGAACCCCCTCCCCAAACAGGTAATCGAACCTGATACTGTTACTGTCCTCACATTATAGAGGCTGTAAGTGAATTTTGTATTAAGAGCCCTCTAACAATACATAATGCTGAATTTTTGGGCACTACTAAACTTTTCCCTTTACCTTTTTTTT
The DNA here is from genome assembly GCA_963692815.1 of Nyctanthes arbor-tristis. NCBI lineage: Eukaryota > Viridiplantae > Streptophyta > Magnoliopsida > Lamiales > Oleaceae > Nyctanthes > Nyctanthes arbor-tristis. The sequence continues at coordinate 41,871 of CAVNYN010287845.1, read as the reverse complement.
TAAAGAAATTTGAATAGGCATTTATCTTCATCTTTTATGGGCCCTAAATGATCGTCTAAAAGGTTTAATCTCATGCACGCTACTATGTTCTTATAGGTTTTAGGGCTTCAACTTTGACCCCATAACCAAATAAGTTAAGACCCCATTCGCAATAGATTATTTACTAGTTACTAGTTACTACTCTCAAAGTAAAACTTCATCTAATAATGTCAGACGTGTGCTCTTCCGATCTAACAGTGAAGATAATGCTACCTGTGAGTGGTTATCATTACCAATAATGATAAACAGCGCTACTCTTATTTACTGTAAAATGCATCCTCATTCTAGCGTGGGTAAATTCAATTCATTTTAGCAGGGGCAAATTCAACTTCATTTACACTTTGTTGGTTCATTTATAGGCGAACAATAATTATATCATTATTCCAATCCCAGTATATTGCGCCCCCCCCCCCCAAAAAAAAAAAAAAGGGAGAAAATTGATCCGTTTAATTAACAAAGTGTTTGGCAAGGATCCAGATTATAATCTGAATTATAAGTTGTGACGTGGTATCATTTCATTGATTATTTTGTGTAAAAAGTCAACAATTGTGGCTTGACTTTTATTTTTTGACTTTTTGAAAAAGATGAAACCAATGAAATAATATCGTGTGGCAGCCAAACACATTATAAGTATTATTAATTGAAATATTTTCTTTAGATTTATTTTTGTCCAACCATTATTTTTCTTTTCTTTTCTTTTTTTTTTTTTGCTAGGGGGCCCGGGGGAGCCCGTTAAAAGATATAGAATCCCTTTCCAAAAAAAAAAACAAAGATGTAGAATTAGTCCTCCTTAAAATATTATTAATTAAAATATTTTCATTTCTTTAGATTTGTTTTTTCCAACCATCATTTTTTTTTTTTGGGAGTTTGTTAAAAGATATAAAATCCCTTTCCAGAAAAATAATAGTAAAAGATGTAGAATCAGTCTTAGTCTCCTTTGACCAATTACGTTTTCAGTCATATTTGAAACCATTCAAGTTATACAAACATTAGCATACGCATGCGTGTGTCTCCGACTATCAAGGAGTGATGAATGATATCACTCTGTAGTTATTATCAGTCTTTATAAGAATCTTGTAATACTCAATAATAGCATTATATTGCACCCCCAAATATTTGTTATAAAATAATATGATTACATGACAGTCTCAAATCTAAAAATTAGTTGAACAATCAAAACTGCAAGATACATGTCGTTTAGATGCTCGACAAAGGAACTTTTATTTTTTGGCAAAAACACCATCTAGGTTTAGAAGCGTTTTTTAGGCCTCCGTCTAGGCGTCTACGGATTAAAAGAAACTATTATTGTCCTTTTTTTCATTTTTCCCAAATTGTCTCAATTAATGTGCTGACGGACCCTAATAATGAAATCAACTTTGGTACGAACCTCTATATAAAATTTTCAATTTTCATTTTCATGGCCATCGAATTCGAGGGACATATTGCTTTATAGGATGAAAATGACATTCAACGGTGGCAATACCATTTCTTATCAGTATCATCTGCTTTAGTCCCATCTGTGATCTGCCCATTATTTCACGTCATGTATAACAGAGACTCTCAAATAGATAGACGAGTGTTTAGTAATTCTTTATTTTAATACATCCAAGCAATTATCATCTAATGCTATATAAAACAAAAATAATAATCAACTAATGTAATCATTGTAAATAAAATATATAAAATAAAACATTTGACAAGGCAGACATATCGATAATCGATACTCTTTTATTTTGTAGTAAATGTAGTTCTGATATTCAAATTAAATAAAGTTTGATGAAATTATCTACCGATTATGGCCATTTCTAAGTTATTGTTAAATTGAAAATAATTGCCTACTGATTAATGGTTGTAGAATGTGTAATCATTTCTTGTAAATTTTAAAGGTTATAAGGGATAGGAATAGTAGAAATCGTGTTTTGTTAATTATCTCTTGTAAATTTTGTAAAATAAGGGTTAAGAAATAGGAATACAAGTAATTTAAAAAAGAATTGTCATCACATTTCAACATGGCTTTTTTTTTTTTGGGACATTTATCAAGATATAAAAAGTTTACTTAAAATGTCTATAATTGAGTTCTTAGTCTTATCGTTTATTTAGTTTGATGTTGATGCATGTGTCAACGAGCTATGATTAAAAAAAAAAAAAAAAAAGCTGCTAGCTACCTTAAGGCTCAGTTAATCTCAACCACATGAATTATTAATTAGTTTAGAAAAATAAAATTATTGTTCTTTTTATTTCGAAAAATACTCTCTTCCTTAACAAAATATTAGTTAAGAAAATATTTTGACTGAAATTTCCAAAATTATCCCTAATGTGTTTTGGACTTTAGTACCGACTTTCAATGTTTGATTTTCTGTCAAAATGTTAGGTTCCTCTCGACGACGATAAAATTAAATCAAAATTTACATAACTAGCTACTGTCTTTCCAACTCAGTTCCAATAATAATACATTTCTCATGCGAGAAAAGCAGAATTGCTTGGACGTTTCATATTAAAATGTACTAAAGCCCCTCTATGCATCATTATGCTCGATAAAGAAAAGGACAAAAGCTCCACTTAAAAGAACTATATGTACACGATGCAACATTTTTCTTGTTCTCTCAGTTCAAAAGGTCAAGATTTTGAATTTACTCGTCTCGAGTGATAATCATTTTTACGACCTTATTAACAGGAAAAAATATAAACAAAGATGGAGCTGGTAAATGAGTGAAAATGACCACAAATTTGCCTTTGTTCATTGCCTTTCACTTTCAAGTGAATAAGCATTTGGATTTTGCAAATCCCATTTAAATTGACAGGCCCCTACATTACTTGTTTCTTCTTCCCTTAAACATCATATTTTGACATTAATTTATGAAAAGTATTCTTTTGTCAAGATAAGATAGCAACCCACTAAGAACATTTTTCAAAAGTCACCCATGAATTATGGCAACATCCTTTCACCCTTATTTTCTAATTTTTACAAACCTAATATAGGGTTATTCCCATGTCACTTTTGTGTATTCCTTTTTGCTATCAAGAAATTGACACACTTGACCTAATGAAATTTTGTTACTAGTTTTGTTTTTTACTTTTTACCTTTGCACCTCCAATTCTAGAACTCCGCACTGTAGTTTAGCAAAAGATAATCTTGAATTTTAAAACTTTTTGGAGAAAATTAGAATCGGATTCTTCGACCTTTCACGTGTTGTAAGGTTCAAAGTTCTCGATCTCTGATTAGACATGTAGACCTAAAATCAATAACCATAGGTAAATATTAGAGATCATTAATACAAAAATTATAAAATATCATATTGCAGTTTTAATATAAATGACTTAAAACCAGATATCCAAACAATTTTACGGGCTCCGTCATCCAACTTTAGATCACATCAAAATTGTGGTTGCAACTTTTGAAGTCTATATTGAGAATTTCCAGGGTATAAGAACCTAAACTAAATATTTAAATATATTTGGGTATGTAGAATTTCACTTTTAAAGATTGGGAAACAAAATTCACGCTGGATGAAAATTGTGGGAACTCTATCCTAATTTCTCCAAAACCTTTTTGTTACGTAAATTATTGTATTTATTTATTCAATTGCTAATTGCATCTTCATTTCCTTTCTACTATTTAAAAAAAATATCTCAATAAATTATAGAAGGTCATGATATAGCAAGCATTACTTGCCTATTATTATACTAATTAAAAAGTTAGGCTTTCAACTTCAATAACATCTCGATAATTGATTATCAACATTCAATCGGAAATGTGCAGGTGTGGATGGAGTTTGATTAACAAAATGTTAAATGCCTAATGTAAAAAGTTGATAGGAAGAATTCCATCCTCAATTATCGAAGTTAATTTAATATTAGGTTGATTCAATCAATAATAATCGATAAATAAATAAATAAATAAATATATATACAGGATAATTGCAAGATATTGGCTTTCAGGGAGGAAAAAATTATTTTCTTTAAGAATTCCTTATTTTTACATTTTTTTATTCTTTGGAACCAAATTTTTACATTTTTAAGACATTAAAAGGAATCTTATAAGTTCAATTTTTATTCCTTTGCTACCATTTTGGAAGGGACCCTACTTCAGCTTGCGAAGAGAGTGTCCAAATAGTAGACACGATTCTAGTTCTATTATAACTAATAGAAAAAGTGAGTTTGTATATTTTCTACAGTTGAATTTACACTTACGTGAAATTTTACTACTATAAGAGTACTAAGTGTTAATCGCTCTACTTTTAATTCTTAGATGTGCATTTCAAGTAAATTAAAAACTAACGAGTAGACATAGAAGACTCTTGTTTTCATTTATGATGAGCATTGAGTGTTTGACTCTCTTAGAGTACTACTGAAAAATAAAAAATGTTTTTTTAGAGTATATCTTGATGAAAAAATGGTCAGTAAAGGTAAAATATATTGATAAATTGATAAAAAATGTATAAGTACTCTAGGCATATCTAGGATTATATCATAAAAATTTAAAGAATATCAAATAAGACATTACAAACTCATGGCTAAAGACTCAAAGCGAGGGTACGAAGTGATCGTAACTTTGTACACATGTGCTTTAATTTATGTCCTACGGACGAAGGATGATGGTAATAGATTCGGTCTTGAGGTCTCCAAAAATCTGCTTATTGCGTGCATCACAAATGTAATAAGTAGGACTACCAAAAACTACTCTCTTTAATTTGCTTTGCCAAGACGAACCCCGTACTTCCTTCTTGATCCGAGTAAAAAAGGATAATTATGAAACAAGCACATAGAAACGATGGAGGTTTAAGTGTGTTACAAGCTAAAAAGCCAAGTGTTAATTAATTGAAATATTCCATCCCTTATCTAGCTCTTTTTTTTTTTTTTTTAACTGGAAAAATCAATTTTCATTACTAGATAAATTGTTCATCATATTAGACAAAAGCACCTCTTGTAACCATATGGGTGCTATATTCGAAATACATGGATATTGACACGTAACAGATCTCTTAGGTATTTCATGAGCTGACATATTAGCTTAGCGCCGAATACAATTCACTTGAAGGTTTGGTCGAGCATCAAGTATAGATAAGCAATCTTGTATAATCAAGCCAAACTCTGTCCGGTCTTCCATATCCGAACGGAGAGCGTCGAATACCAACTTTGCATCCAATTCAAAAATAATATGCTGGCCATCCATTTGCTTCAACCAGCCGAGCGCTTCCTTCAGGCCCAATGCTTCCACTTCTTTTGCTGAATGACCCCGCGCAAGAGGTTTCATAAGAAGTTGAATAATTTCCCGTTGTCGTTCCTAAGAAGCATCCATATTATTAAAAACTTTTGTTACTCCTTCATTTTATTATCGAATTTGTTTTTATCTCAAACTGGCGACCTACCCGTTGGGTTTGAAATAAAGGCACTCTTATCTATTTTCTCACAAAATAGAATAAAAGTGACACCATTTATGGCGCTGCTTATGGGATTGAAGACCTTGTATAAACATTATAAAAATTTCTTATTTTTCTAGTCCAATAAGAAATTAAAGAACTAATAATTTTGGGGTTATTATACTCGTATCACATTTTTTGTTTAGTGCATGCAATACATCATAATTGTATCAAATGCTCTTAATTAAGGTCTATTTGTTGTAGTAATTATATCATTGACTTATTTTTGTACGATTAGTATCTTTGCACTATCATTAGATTTTCTTTATACCAATGGCTTTCCTTCAAAATTTTCTTTACAGCGTTAAAAGGCCCATTTATTATAATGAGAATTCTTTTTTTAACATTACAAAGGGATTATAAGGGAGAGGAATCGAACCATTATTCATAACATGGGAAGCGCGCGTCATTGTTATTAAATATGGGTCTTGGCTTATTAATTAATTAATTAATTAATAATAATTTTTAAATCAGTGTTCTTGAGCGAGAGGAATAATACTAAGATGGGTCATTAATGGTTACCAAAAAAAATGGATGGGTCATTAATGACAATTTTAAATTAGTCAATAATAGTTGAAATTTGTTCATGATTTTAAACCAGAGACATTTACGTAAATAAATAGAGGGAGGTGGGTACAAATTCTATACATATTGTATGTATAAATAATATTTCTCTTCAAAGTATTCTAACATAATATTTAGATATCAATCATTACTGGTAAGCCATACACGCGTGTATGTGTGTGTTGTTATTAAAAAATTATCTATAAATACCTTTGAAAAACTATCGATAAAAATGCATAAAAGAAGTTGAAGATAAAATTGTTGTATTAAATAATGGTGAAGACTAATTTTAAAAAGCCCCGCTAATCGTAATTTTTTTTTTGGGGGTTATATAGGTTCCCCACTAATAGTAATTGATAAAAAATTTCAAAAACCTCTAGAAAGTTTTGTAACAAAATTTCTTACCCCATGTAGCGTATACGAATTCATGCTACGTTTATTTCATCCACGCCATGTGTATTTTAAATACACATAGTGTATATCGATACACACTACTTGAAATGAGAGGTTTTTGGAAGGGAACTCTTGTAATTGATAGGCTAGATGAGACCTAATATCCATATAGGTTCTATCTAGTTAAATAAGTAAGAAAAACTTCTAGTTCGATGCATTTTGTCTTTGGTTGGATTTCCTTTTCTTTCTTCCTCCTTTTTTTTTCCTTCCTTTTTCCCTTTAAGTACAAATTGAGCATTGTAAAGTTCTATGCATTTTCTCTTTGGTTGAATTTCCCTCCCCCCGTGAAGTACAAATTAAAAATTGTAAGAGAGAGATCTGGGGGCTTAAACCCAGAGCATGTACCACTAAGAGTCTTAAGACATGCTGTCTTAGTCCTCTTCCGTAGATTTTTAATATGAGTAATGATAACAAGTCGTGATTTAATATAATTTTTAAATAGGTAATGTTGTAGAATGTCTTTTATAGGGTTAAATATTCAAAAAAGAGGGGCCCTAAAATCCAAAAAACAAGAAGTCATGAATTGAACATCAATATATTCAATTGGAGTTGTGCAAGTGTGTGTGCATAGAGTTCCATCTTTGAACATGAAATGCCCTATGTAAAGATTTGATATGAAGAATTCCATATCATCCTCAATTATAGGAGTTAATCTGCAATAATCATTATTAATGTAATGCAACCAATATTCCACTCCTGATAATTACAAGGAAGCCACTTTCAAATAATCTATGTTGTATAAGTTAGTCATCCTCCATTTTTTTCCGAACGCGTTAGTCATCCTCCTAATTTCACATGAATTAATAAATTTTTATCAACATTTTTTTTTTTGAAAGGATAAATTTTTATCAACTTAATTGATATAAAAGTAAAACTTTCTATACATTCTTCCAAAGATAACACTATTTTTATCAACTATTTATTTGAGCTGATATAAAAATATACTAATATCAAATTATACTAAGATATATATATATATATTGGGTCCAAGATCCATATTGTCTAATTGCATTCATATTGGCTTTCCACATATTAGATCAAGGTTTGATTCTCCTCTCCTAGAATCTTCTTGTACTTCAAAAAAAAAATGATTATGGTTTTTTTAGGAAATTAAATTAGATTTTGTTAGAGAAAAAAAGTAAATTTCCTCACAATAAATTAAGTATATGTTGTAATTTAAGATAGTCAAAAAAAAAAGAAAAGAAGTCTTTCTTAGTGCGATAGAAAAAATATTTATTTCCTTTAAGAATTTCAAACTTTTCACAAATTTATTTAGATATACAAGGAATATCCAATCGTTTCGGTGAAAGTTTATTGTTTAAATTAATGTTAATTCTAAACAAAGATTTTTGTCACTTACTTTATTTTTTAAAACTACTAATAGTAGTAGTATAAGGGTGATTCATGGAGCTTTTGCCATTCAGAGAAGAGTGTCCGAAGTTTATGCAATCAGAGAGGGACTTAAGTATGCAACAAACAATCCATTGGTGCGAAAAGGAAAATTCTAGTTGGACAAAAAGAGGGACAAAAAAAGGTGACAAAATTGACATGTGGATTATGTGATAAATGTTTTATGTAAAAGTGATATGATTTGTTGAAAAATAAGATTGTGCCATGTGTCAGTTTTGTTAGATTTTTATATGTGTGTATTTCAAATAGCACAACTCTTGCAAAAATAGAGTGTTATACTTTAAGAGTAGTACAGAATCTCACTGCAAATGAACCTCTCGTATCATTTGCTTCCATTATTAATAATGGCTTAGAAGTGCAAAAATAAGTAAAGTTGATAAATAGATTTTGTTTAGAACATCGTCTAGATATAGATAGGAAATTTTCTAAAGAGGGCTTACCTCTCTCCTTACCGAGTGGAAGCTGCGACGTGGCTGCATGTGATTAGAGGTTTGGGGGATTGACCCACCTCAATCTCTTAATCCTCAATCACATGCAGTCACGTGGCAATTTCCACTATGTAAAGAAAGAGGTAAGCTCTCCATAGTCGGACCTGTATAGATAGTATAGCAAATATTTTCTCCATTCTTTTGTGCCACATCAGCTTTTTTAGTTGACATGGTAAAAAAGAATTTCTCTAATCGACATTTCATTTGAGACGCTCTAATAGCCCACAGATTCGATGGTAATGCTTTTTTTTTTTGTGAGTTTTTCTTTTACTCCAATTTGTTGTTTCTGTCCTTGTAATCTAGTCATTCCATTTTCTTGCCCTATTTGTTTTATTGTTAACGTACTATTTGATTGGCTCGCTATCTTATGTCAAAATAAATGAATTCCTTTCGACAAATTGAGCAAATGAAGCCTTAACTTGTTGTATACTCATGCGCTGTATGGAATAGAATAACTAACAAAAAAATACGCGGTAATTTGGAAAATTAAATAATCACAATTTTATTACATATTACTTAATCATATACATATGTTACTAATATATATAAACATAATCAAATTGAAAAGTACAATATTTTCACTTGGCATAATGCTAATTCTATTGTCATTCATAAAACAATACTCTTAAGTAATAAAAATGAGAACGGGGAATTTTTAAAATAAAATTAATTTTATGTTGAGTATGGAAACCAAGAACTTATGGAAAAGTGAGTATACGAAATTTATATAACTCCAGAATTACTATACACCTATATCCTTATTCAATAAGTATAAGTACAAAAAATCCAAGAACACAATTAGGGTGTGGATGATATTCACTTATTATATTGAATTCTTTTCCACATTCTTTCTCCACTACATATTTTTGAAAAAATTATTTTTTCATATTTCCTCATTCAGTGCCATACATTCTCCAAATAAATCACTATTCACTAAATCTATTTTAAAAATTCTAAAATATACATCTTCCTACTACAAAAGACCCCAGGAAAGCAATATTACAATAAAAGATAAATTCTATATAATAACATTAATATTTAACCACTTAATTTCCGCTGTAAAAAGAATTAAAAGAATTTTTCATTTTTGTTTTAAATCATCATCAAATATTATTACTATTATATCCTCTCAACTTGAATTTTTACCAATCCATAGATTCCCAAAAAATAAATAATAAATTAAGTAATGTACTAAATATATAGTTATATGTTTTATGACATGTGGTTTATCATATATTGAATTAAAGTAAAAAATTTGAAGCTAATTTAATTTTACTTTATTATTATACCCTCAATCTATAGAGTAGGTACTTAATCAAACTGAGAAGAGAGTCCCATTAACTCAAGACTTGAAATTAGAATTTTGAAAAAATATTAAATCGTTGAAGATAACCTAAAAACGAATAGAGTAAATATATCAAACACTATAAATAGCATATTATATATAGAATAAAAAATATATATAAATTTTTTATATATGTTTATAAATAAAATAATAGCAAAATGCAACTAACAGATAACACTCATGAATTACTATTATTATTATTATAAAATAAAAGAAGCATATAAAAATAATATATATATATACCTATTTTAATATATATATATACACACACACATAAGATACAAGATGAGATAAGATATAAGATAAGATTGTGTCCGGTTACTAATACGGTGTATGATTATTTAATTTTTAGAATGTGTGAATGTTTGGAAAATAAAGAAAAATAGAAAAGACGTGTAATAGATAAGATTTAAGGGATGTTTGATTCAATTTATGATAGTTGATTTATAAAGAGAAATTATAAAGAGATAAAAAGAGTGGTGTAGATTTAATAGAAATTTGAAATTTATGGTTATAAATGAGTAATTGTCAAATCAATTGTCAAATCAGTGGTAGGTGGGATTATAATGTGTTTTAATAAAGAGTATTAAACAAGGGCTTAAACTATGTGTTGGAAAGATTTTTTAAATAGCGTATACTATACTTTTTTAGAACACTAATAATGTAAAATAGAGCACTAATGAATTGGAGATGGCCTAAGTCGTGGTGTCAAATTGAATTTGACTGCTAGATTCGCAAAGAATCAATTCACTTTATTAATTCATCCACCATCATAATTGACAAGTTCAATGGTCTAGTCTAAACATATCATATGCGGGCCAATGGACCTCATGCATGACTTGATCAGTATATTTAAAGTAAGAAATTTTGTTATCTTTCTAGTCCTTTGTAGAATTAACACGTTGCTTTTGATTATTAATTAATCAAGTTAAAAGAAGAAAGGACGAGATGGTAACTGCAGGACTATTCTATTTTGCTGTAAAAAGTTCACGAAAATGTTTACACAGTGTCTACTTTTGGGTTGGAATTGATCCAAAAGTAATATAATATATAAGAAATGGTACCTTATTAAGTGTAATTTCTATAAAAAATTATGCAAGTCGTTTTACATAAGTGTAACATGATTGTTACAAGCCCCACCCCCAACAAATTGGAAGTTATGAGGTCAATTCTAATATGACACTTACAGTAGAAATAAATAATAGAGCACCTAACTAAGTGTGGTTCAAAATGTGGTGAAGTGATTAGATATTCACATTTTAAATAGGAGATCTCAAGTTTAAATTACACTTATCATTCTCTTAATATCCCACCCCTATGTCCGCTGTTTAAAAAAAGAAAAAAAATGAAAGTGCTATATAACACTAGTCTATGTAGATAGATACGTGGTGTCAAATGATAAGTGAAATTAAAGATAAGAACATGTAAATGACTTGATTTAATTAATTATATGAAATCACGTGTCGCCTAACTCTATAATTATACATGTGGTGGGTTTTTTTGACCCTTACTGCTGATTTCGGGTTCTTTTTCCTTGTTCTTTTCTCACCAATTTATTGTAATAATTATACTATTCTCTTCATCTCAAAAAGATAGTCCACTATTCTATTTTTATCTGTCTGAAAAAGAAAATATATTTATTATATTGATCATGTATTTAATTTTTTATTTCTATATATGTTCTTAATTAATTATTGTTATTCAACCAAATAATTAATAAAATATAAAGGTATACCTAGAAAAAAATAAGGTAAAATATAAACATTTCAACTATATTAACTATTATTTATTAATTTATGTGAAAATAACTATTCGACTCCATTTGTGGGACAGAGATAGTATTTGGAACGAAAACCAAAGGGAAATAACTAACAAGTTTGTGAACAAACAAAATAATAATAATAATAATAATAATTCATTTCATTGCCTTACTCTATAATTATATTAACGGATAGTATTAAAAACTGCTATATTTACTAAAATAGAAAGCCGACGCTATCTTTTTATTGGACCATAACATGCCGTATTTTCCACCAGCCTTTTAAGAGCGGGCTCTTTGTAAGAAATCAAATAACTAATAAAAATCAACTATCATGTGACTTGACTCATTTTTATTGATTATTTGACTTCGTATAAAGAGCTAAATCTCGTTATTTAGAATTTCATTGTCTTACAGATTTTTTTTTTTTTTTTTTTGTTGGGGGTTAGAGAGAGAATGGGGGAAGGAAAACAAAAGAAAAGTAGTCTTTATAAGAAGAGTTAACATCTCTCTTATAGTATGAAAAAGTATCACATAATTTTCTGTTATTGGTAGATTAAGAGACAGGTCTTTTGATCTCTTAATAACAGAAGGTCATGTGATATTTTTTCACTTCATAATAGGGAAGTTACTTCTTAAAATTTCTCAAAGGAAAGACGGGGAAAAAAGGAAGGTGTGCCAAGTGTATGGAAGAAAAGAGGTAACAATTAAAGGGCGAGGGGTACGTGTCAGTAAGATGGGAGTAAGAGAGTATCACGTGAGATACGACACGTGGTGGAGTTTAATAGTACGAAGTACGGAAGAGGGATGGAATTTGGGGGGATTTGTCGGCTAGTGGAGGGTCGTCTGTCCCCTGCTTTAGAGGCACCCCTTTTTAAAACATTCCTCGTGCTCACCGCACGTGATTGTGGTTCCCCACCATTTTTGACTAACAAGAAATAAGTAAATTACAAAAATGTCCTCTTGTCCATATCTGACCATATGTCAGCCGAAAAGGGTCATTGTATTTTGGTACATACATACTTCTTGTACCTAATTCTTACAACACTATACCCTTTTGAATTTTGTCAATCACATAAAAGATAGGGTTATAGAGATTTAAGTAAATGTAAGGGCTATGTACAAATTATATATGTAAAATAAGTATGTACCAAAATAGCATTACTCAAAAAGAGTTGTTATTTGTAAGGAAGTTTTTATAAAATATGATGATTTTACTATTTTATTTCTATATATTGTGTGATTAAAGAAAAATATTTTAGAAGTAAGATGATGAATTTATCATATTTTATTTTATAGAGAGAGCAACTAAGGTGGTGGAAATGGCATCAACGAGAGAGATGGAGGAACATATCCATACTTGATTTTGAGAGAACAAGGTTACACCTGATTTTTGTAAACTAAAAGGTTAGCTCATAGTTTTTAAAAAATGGTATTCTAAACACCTGATTTATCTAATTATTTTCTCTTCTTAAAATATTAACTGAAGCCGACCTGATTATGAATCAATTACTCACTCTAGTTTTTCTATCGAGCTATATATATGAAGTCTGATTACCAAATAAAACAATCAAGTTGTGATATCACATATGATTTCATATATGTAGTTATTTTTTATTGGTAATCTAATTCTCTTATCACATGTTATAGATCTCTCTAGGATAAAGGGTATGGTCTGAATTATTATTATAGGATAAAGAGTATAGAGGAGCACAATATTGTTACAAATTTTCCTCAACTAGAAAGAAATGTTTGTAAACGGCTACACGCGTTTCAAAACTAGAGTTCTTCAACTACAAGCGTTTTCTGAATCTTGTATGGAAGTAGCGTACGTGCTAAAAAAAGAAAAAACTGCTTTCCACAATAATCTAATCTTGTAATAATTAATTAATAGTACAACACCCTTTTTCGTACTAACAACAGTTAATTAATTCCTCAAAAAAAAAAAGTTAATTAATTAAAATAAACTCTTTTCCGTTTATAAAAAGATGTTGATATTATATATAATAAAAAATATATAAATTATTGTATTTGGATAATGCCTTGTCAAGCTGTCTAGTGTATAAATGCCTAATAACTAATGTTTTTAAGTCACTTTGTATGGTCTATTATCCCTCTCTAATTATATTTCTTTTCTTTTTCTTTTTTTAATAAAACAGAAATATAGAAAAAAGAAAATGTTTGGACCACCACTAATTATATATCTTAAAAAACTACAAATAATTCCATATTCTATATTGCATATTGAAGCTGACATGCTGTGTGTGCTGCGCCGAAAGAGTGCTAATCAAGTTAGTAGTTATCACTAACTTGAAATTACATGGGAGATCCAACTGTAATAATATAGTCAGCAATTTCTTATTATGCAGAACAAAAATTGTGTGTTAGAATATTTGTGTTAAAAAAGATATTTTACTTTTATAAGTACATGTGAATATGTGCTATTCTTGTTGATAAATAGATACCGACTAAACTGGATGAAACATTATTCTTTCATTTTAGTATGCGATTACATATGACTTTAGACCATATAAACAAAAATGGTGAACCCGTTACATGATTTAGATGAGAAAACATGCCAATTTAACTTAACACCTAATTCAAAAGCTTTAGAGAGCTCATTTCAAAAAAAAAAGAAGAAGCATTGGAGAGTTATTATTAGAGTAATGACAAACTTCTGTATTATTATATCGCTTTAGAATACCTTTTGTGTGCGCATTGTTTCTTAAGAGCCCTATTATATGTTGAAAACCTTCAGTGCTCCAGGCAACACTGAACCAATTAAGAACTCACACGTTGGTTTTGTGGTTTCAATTTGTTATTTAATTTAGACTGCAACACCTATATATGAATTCTTAATTGGTCAAGAGCATTGAGTGTCTTGGAGAATATATTAATGAAGCCAATATTTTTCAAGTTGAGCTAAAATATAATCATCTACGTAGTTTATCATAATCAAATTTAAGTAGATTATTCTGTATTATTTTGTTAAGAAAATCAACCAAAACTATGCCATGTATCTCTTGCTATTCTTTTCATTTCACTTTTATCACATTCCAGTCTAATTCCATTAGATTACTCAGTATTATTTTGCTAAGAAAATCAATGAGAATTTTTCTCTTAATGCCAGATAACTCTTGCTATTCATTTAACTGACAATCAAATCTAAGAATCCTCCCCAAAACCTACCTCTTTTTGGTCAATAACATTTTGAGTTTAGAATTATTTTCTTTGCATGCGTAGGCTTGACATGTGACTTTGATGATATAGATATGGCACTACAAACAATGTTGTTGCCGTTGCAGGCGATTTTTCGCAACGACAATTTTGATACTATAGGCTCGTACCTATAATCTCCTAGCGATCTATAGCGGCGACATTAGTGTCGTCGCTATAAACTCTACAGTTTTGGGTCACAAAAAAATTTTGACCCGACCCAACACAACCCGCGGTGACACGACCCATTTCCACCATATTTAATTTAATTGAAGCATTATTTTTCCTTTACTAAAACTCAAACCCAGGAGCTCCTCTTCACACCCTATGAGATCGGAAGAGCGTCCTTCACCAATTGAGCTAAAGCAACTTTCAGTTCAATTAGAATAAATATTATATAAATTATTACAATAATAACGACGAACATGATATCTATAATAATGAAAATTCATCGGTATAGGGCTCAACAAAGGTTGGAAATCCTCCCGCCAATTGTATAGCGACAACTTTTCGTGGCTATAGATGTCGCCGCTATAGATACTACGTGGTCGCCATTGTAGATGGGACATCTAGTGACGACATCTAAATGTCACTGCTATAGATTGGACTTGTAGCAACGACATCATTTTGTCGCCGCTACAGGGGTTAGCCTACTACGGCGACTGATAGGCGAAGCTGTAGCGATAACTTTCTGTGTCGTCGGAAATTGTCGCCACTATAGGCGACATTTCTTGTAGTGTGTATTAAAGTTATGTGACAAAAATATACGTGCACAAGTCATCTTCCATAGCTTATTATCCAAGGACGAATCCTTGGTAGGACCGCACTAGAAAACAGTCTAGTAATGCAGCATTGCGAGGCAATTTCTTTAAATAAATTTTTAGTCTTAATCTTTTCATTTAAGAAGAAAATTTTTGTAACTCGGTCTAGTTATTAATTATCCATCAAGAGTAATCAACGATGTCTATCTAAATTTCTAACCTAGAAAGAAATATCAGCATTCCACATTTTAAATTTCATTTGGCATTTTTTGGAAGAATTTGTGAGATAAAAAAACATTTAAGAGTTTATTAGGCACTTGACAATTAACTTTTCAGTTTTTTGCATCATTTTTCTAATTGTGATAATATAAACTTTCCTTACTCTTAGCACATCTTCGGATTCTATGAACTCTTTTGAACTTTTTGATATAGAAGAATATATTTGTCATCTTGCAACAAAGTTTATCCTCGACATTTCACTGAGGAAGATTTTTTTTCCTTTGAAAGGAGTGATGAAGATATTTATAATGACTAGTCAATCAGGTCTTAGCTTAAGAGTTTTTTCTATATTTATTATTATTATTATATTGCTTGTAGTCCTAGGTATAAGAGTTCGTATTTTTATAATATTTTATATGAGGGTTTGTATTGTTAATTTACTGTAATGTATTTCAATAAGACATACATTTATGCACGAACTGGTATGCAATACATATATATATATATAAATATATTTATGATGACTAAATTGATTTTTCTTGTCTTAATTTCTCCTGTCTTTAGCGTGTGCACATTTAGCCATTCCTCCTTAGTAAAATGGGGATAATCTACTTGCCAATATTATGACAAATTTTGATATGGAGACACATTGTGTATGTGGTACATTTTCCTTCACTAGTTTTATGAACTCACATATAGGGTCATATATATTAGTATTTGAGAATGCGCCTACATCGGGTGCTTTCATAACCGAAACACTCAGTGTCTTTGGATTAAAACTTTTAGTTCCATTCACAAGTCAAACACACACTTAATGTGTTTTAATCATGGATTGTCTAATCAGAACACGCCATATAAGACATCTAGCAACACTGGCGTTTGATCAAATTTGTCAGAACTTCTACATAATGAGATGTTATGAAACCTAATTCTATCATTTAGAGATTATTGTTTTCAAATCAATGTAGAGTTAAATTCATTTCTGTCCATGCATTTATTTGTTGAAGTAATTAATTTTGCAGATATTTGATGGCCTAGCCATAGAAATTGGACAGTTTGGATAATTTCCACGGATTGCGATACACAAAATGGGACCCGTACATATATATATAAGATAGGATTAGATTAATTAATTTTACCACAAAAATCACAAACAAAAATTAAACGGCTCAGATCATAAAAGTCGGAGTGTTCAAATAATTTTGGTTTAGGCAAAACAGCCGTGCCATGCTTGCAACAAATTGTGCCTGGTCCAAATTATAATGTATTTTAATAAAGTGGATCAAATGGGGCTAACAAAATTGGACCCATCATTGTGTCATAAACCTGGTCCAAATCTTCCATTGAACCATATGTGTGCGTCTATATATAATTAAGCTCCCTGGGCATTTAATGATTGTAACCAATTTTTTTTTTTTGTTTAATATGCAAGCAACGCAAACACAGTATAGCAACGCGAAACCACTGGCGGATATACGCCCCAAAAAAATCTTTAAGTACAATACTTTTAGAATTAGGATTTTACACTTTGGCCCCCATTTCAATTTTTCCTTCAAAATAGTAAAGGACTTAAAAAGGCCACAATTGTAAAATGACATCCTACCAACTCGTCTTTTCCTCTCCTTTTCACCTTCTAAAGCCATACCCAATAGCGACACACGGTTCCATTTCTTTTTCGCCCAACCTCTCAAATACAAAAATAAGAAGGAAAATTACAAGCCCCCCAATTTTTTCTTAATTCTCAAAATGCTTTCTTGTTTCAAATAATTGGCTCAATTTAGGTAATGATTTTTCTTCTTCTTGAAATGCCTTTTACAACACTAGGATGGCTAGAAAAATCCCAAGACAAATTGGACTTTAGATTATAGAAATTTGAATGCTCACTTAAGATGAAACTTTTACTTGCAAGTTTCATTCCTAGATTTTCGTCGTACTCCCTCTTGGGGGGAATTTTTGGTCTGTGGGTGGGAGTAGAGAGTTAGAAGTTATTATTTTGGTGTATAAATGTAGAAAGGTTATTATATATTAGAGAGTATTCATTATCTTGAGAACATGTTTTAGTTCTTTTACGGTTTTGAATTTGGATATTATATTTTATGACGTGATATAAAATGATGTTCAGTTTATTGTTTAATGTGTTTTGCTTGATTTTGCATTTTAGAAGTACTAACTAGTATTTTATTAACTGATTCATGTCTATTTTATTCATTAACTAGTTTTGTGTCTAAAGATTTAGGGTCATAAAATAAATTCTAATGAATTTGGTTCAATTAGTATTTCAAATTCAAAGCAATACATTGATGCTCTATATTTGTTTTTTGTTAATGTAAATAATAATTTTGTATGTTTCACAACCACCAAACAAAAAAGGCTTTTCATGTTGTAATTTTTAATTTTTATCATCATTATCCGCCCCCATTACTTAAAATGTCTAGATCCGCCACTGCATTAAACGCCATCTAACAAAACAATGATTATAACTTATATCCTTTAATAATGAAAAAAAATTTAAATATTCTTAGATTATTCAGTCAACAAGAAATGAGACAATAGATATATATACATATATTTATAATATATTTCAATTAGTGAACTAACTGGGCGTATGTATCTACTTGTTAGTTCTATTGAGTGTTATTGAAAATTAACTAACTAATATTAAAAGTTGTATGTTCATTATTTACCTTCATGATCTTTAGAAGTACTTTGAGACTCTTGTAAATATGTTTCTTAAGTATATATTATTAGGTGCATGTATCTCTCAATCGAACATTTCGAGATAGGTTCCAACCACCAACAACCTCCATCATGGTTGCCTTGTTACACATTTGCATCGATGTCATTCATTTCTCCATCATATTTGCCTAAAACTAATCTCAATTCATCGAATCTTTCACTGGTATCTAATGCTAGAAATAAAGGTTGCCTACGTGCTATGCTTGCAATTCATTGCCTACATGTTGGGCAATCTTCCCATTCATCCCATTTCATGGAACCATGGCCCAAATCCCACACACAACACACACTCTCCCTTCGCCATTTTTCTTGCGTGGTGGGCAAGGAAATTGACATATGCCAAAGTTGATGATCATGATCTCAAGTCGAATGTAAGACGTGAAAAGATGTCAAATTCATGCTTTGAGTTGAGTGATAATGCGTGATAAAGTACGATCAATATCTGAGAAGGCTAGACACAAAACAATACATGTGCCATTATGGAAAAGGTCAATCCAAAAACTATTTATAATGGAGTTCAATATTATGATCAAAAGTGATCTAAAATTAGACAAATAGTATAATGATAGAGAACCAACCTAATGACGCGACCAACAAAATAAGAATAATACATGCTCTCTACTCTCTTAGTGTCTAATTTATCCACATCATGAGGGTTGGTTTCTTATAAAACCATGAGTCTAGTTTTATGTAAGAAGCCACTTCTCATTCATCAAGAAGCTACCTCTCTATGTGTTCTCATACTCTGATTGTCAAAATGGCAAAAAGCTAGGTGAGTTGGTTCAGGTTCGTTGAAAAATGAGTCTGAGTCTAAGCACAAACACCTACTTAAATTGGAGAGCCGACCCAGCTAGGCTCACCTAAGATGCGAGCTTGGGCACAAACAAGCTGTCGGCGAGCAATTTTTTAAAAGTACGAGCTCACGAGTTATTTGCGCGCTAGTTCAAGCTCCCAAAAGTACGAGCCTCAGCCCGAACATAATTTCAAATCATCAAGTTAGGCTCAAGCTTGTTGGCTAGCGATCTCGAATAGAGCACGAACAGTATTCAATGAGTTGAGCTAGGCTCATCAAATAGTCTTGACAATTCTATATTTGACATTTTACATTGGAAGTGTAGAATAAGCTGGTGGACAAGCGATAAAAAATGTAAGAAGCTCGAAATAATAATAAAAATCAATTTCAATTTTTAACATGTAGATATCTATGATGGCTACTAATTAATTGATTTTTTCCATGGCATTAGGGATGCTGACATAAATTGAAATGTCAAATCCAATCACATAATTCCCGTCCCAAAAAAAATTATCGACTTTCTTCCATTACCCCTCCCCTAAGCCTTCTTTTATTCTTTCCTGCGTAGTTCCACCGGAGGTTAATTTCACAAAAAGTCCTTCACCTTTGAGTTTAAGCTCAGATAGGTCTTCAAATTTTTTCACTCTCCTGAGTCTTCGACATTTCATAAATACAAACAATAAGTCCCTCTTATAACTATTCCTTTAACTTTTCATATAAAATGACAATTATACTCTTTAACCTTTTAATTTTAAAAATAAAATATTTAAAAATATTAAAAATAATAAAAAAATTAAAAAAAAAAGCACCCACCCATCCCTTCCTCTCCCAAGAGGGTCACCGGGCGACCAAAAAACTGCCCGAAACAGCAGTAAAACTGCTACCGTTTCCGTCAACAGATATGGAGGTGGATCCTCCCATTTTAGCCAGCAAATGGGGGGATCCACCCCCCATTTTGACTGTCGGAATGACAATTAAAAAGTGCAAAAAATGTCAGTATTTTGCTGCCATTCCGGTAGCTAAAATAGGGGTGGCAGCACAATGAGGGGTTCCACTCTCCATTTTAGCTGCCGGAATGGCAACAAAATGCAACCATTTTCGGCAGTTTTTTCCTGCTGGAAATAACAGCATTTTGCTGCCATTCCGGCAGTCAAAATGGGGGTGGAACCCCCCACTTTTTGCCCAAAATAGGGGGATCCGCCCCTCATATCTGCTTTCAGAAACTGCAGCAGTTTGCTGTTGTTTCTGACAACTTTTTGTCAGTCGAAAATGGTCCGCAGCCATTTCCAGCGGCCCTCTTGGGTGGGGTGGGTTGGAGTGGGTTTTTTTTTTTAATTTTTTTATTATTTTTTAATTTTTTTATTATTTTTAAATGTTAAATTTTTTAAAATTAAAAGGTTAAAAGGTATAATCGTCATTTTATATGAAAAGTTGAGGAAATAGTGACGAAAGAGACTTATTGTGCATTTTTATGAAAGGTTAGAGACCTAAGAGAATGAAAAAGAAGGTTAGTGACCTATCTGATTCTAAACCTAAAGATCGGGGACCTTTTGCGAAATTACTTCCACCGCCTTCCACAAAGTAAACACCCGCTACTCTCACGTTCCTGTCATATTCACTCCATCACAGCCCTATCGCAACCGCTACTGATTTATTATCTTCACGCGTGTCGTCTTCCCATTTAGCCGTCTTATATAATATGTCAACTCATGCGGTTCAAACGTTTTAACCTTTTAACTTTCACCTAACCAGGATTGGGTCAATCCTTAACCATGGTTAAATCCAATGCTTCGGCAGTTTATAAACAAACTGAAGCCCCCCCAAACACTCCAGGAAACTCCATAACTGAAAAAATGATGATCGGAGAAATGAACCGTCCGATCCCAACTGTCCATGTTCCTCCATGGTCGTTCACCCCAGAGAATACCACCTTCTCTCTGAGCCCTAGCCCCACGGCCAATGCCGCCAATGGCGGCGAGGATGACTACTCCGTTTTCTTCCAGAACGACTCCATGTCTGCGCTCAAGCCGTACTTGCAGGCTGGCGCGAACGATATCATGGCGGAGTTGCCTGAGATGGAGAATGGAATGGGAGATTTTCCGGTGGATGCCCACTCGTGCGATCATTTCCGGATGTTCGAGTTCAAGGTGAGGAAGTGCTCTCGCGGCTGTTCGCATGACTGGACGGAATGTCCGTACGCGCACCCCGGCGAGAAGGCTCGCCGCCGGGATCCGCGGAAGTTTCACTATTCCGGCACGGCGTGTCCGGAATTTCGGAAGGGGAATTGCCGGAAGGGGGACGCGTGTGAGTTCGCCCACGGCGTATTTGAGTGCTGGCTTCACCCGGCGCGCTATCGTACGCAGCCATGCAAGGATGGGTTGAATTGTAGGAGGAGAGTTTGTTTCTTCGCCCACTCGCCTGATCAGTTACGGGTTTTGAGTCCCCAGGGAGAATCATACGATGGATCTCCTCGCCGGCTGGCGTTTATGTCGTCGTCGGATTCTGGATCGCCGACGACTGAGTCGCCGCCGATGTCGCCGATGACTAACTCGGCCAACAAGCTGAGTCGGTCTCTGGGCTTCAGTTCCATCAACGAAGTCGTAGCTTCACTCCGTAGCCTGCAGTTGAACCATGTCAAATCCATGCCTTCTCCTCTGAACCGGCAGGTGGCTTGTTCTCCTTCCGGCGGATTCCCGATGAGTCGACCCGGGTGCTTCAGTCTTCCCACAACCCCGACTAGGGCCGTGTCGCGACCCGGAATCAGCTACTTCGATACCTGGGACGAAAACGAACCATCCGAGACTGGAAGAGTCGTAGAATCAGGAAGAGACTTGAGGGCCAAGATGTTCGAGAAATTGAGCAAGGATAATCCTCTGGACCGAGATTGTCCGAACACTCTAAACCCGACCCGAAACCCGCCTGAAACTGCAAACCCGGATGTGGAATGGATCTCGGAACTGGTAAATTAAAAATTCCAAGCAAAATTGTGCAGTCTTGACGGGTACCGCTGAAGTGATTATTTTGTGATGATTTTGTTGATTTTTGATGGGGGCTTCTTGATTTCTCCCTCGATAATTATGTTCATAATACTTCTGAAGAAATTGGGCAGGAGAAAAACGGGGTCTGAACTTAATTTGAATATTTATGTAAATATTAGTATATAAGCTTCGGTAATTTTGGCAGTAAATCTGCAGTAGGATATGATTATGTGAAGATGACGACGAAGTAGACCGGTGGGGGTGAAGAGAGGAGCGTGGTGGAATCTCTTATTTTGGGGCATAAATTTTCAGAAGCAAGAGAAAATTACGAGAATTTGGGAGGAGGAAGTACCAGCAGAAAATTGGAATCATGTAATTTTTTCTTCGAATTTTTGCATATTGTTAAGAATATTTCTTAAATATTATTATGATTATTATGCTTCGATTAATCAGTGGTTATCTTCTGTTAAAAAAAATGCGTGTGTAACTGGAGATATTAATTAATAATATTTTAAATTTATCGCAGTATTATCATTATTAATTAATTACATTATCTACGTGATTTTATGTCTAGATTTCTTTGTTTATTTATTTGGGATGTGTTGAGTGGTTTGGTGGTGGTTATTATCCTCAAGTGTTTCTCCGGTTGAGGTGTTATTCGTAAGATTCGGACATTGAAAGGTAATGTTAAAGATAAGGCAAGCCAGGAGAGCCAATCTTGATACTATGTCGGGTTCAACAATAGTCATTTCTCATTGGTCTGACTTTAGACTCATCCTGTTTCTTTTTCATTCTGTTTCTAGTGTTACATGTCTTTTCTCCATTCTGTCACTTTATGAGAAACTAATAAGTCGATGTTATAGAGAACAGCTCGGAAAGTTTTAAGGGTTAGTTTTTGGGGCGGCTAGTGTGTTTTAGGCCAGAAGCATTGATATGACGTAATGTTAACGGTTGATGAAAGCACGCTATAACCTTTACAAATCCATATTAGCGGTTGATATTGTGTCGTATTATTTATCTAGAATCGTAATTGTATCAGCATGGTAATTGATAAAATTCATTGGGGCGGCTATATTGGAGTTCCTCAAAAAAATTAGAAGCTGTTTTTAATAGTAAGAACAAGAAGTCTGGTCCGACGTGATATAATATTAGTTACTAATGTTATAAGCACGTCATTATTCTCCAAAATTATATTAGTTGTTGATATTATGGTAAATTATCTCGTGGCTACTAAACATTTGATATTTGATTAAGATCACGGTTGTTAGGGGTTTGGTAAAATTTTAGAAGACTGCCTTTTTTATTTTTTCACACAGAATTTGAGTAGATGTTTTCCTAGTTTTATTACTATTATTTTTTTAACCATGAATTAATTTGCGGTTAAACCGTAACCTTTCCAGGCACTAAAAGGAATGAATTCTGTAGTTTGAATTATATAGTAATGGTTATATGTTTTAGGCGCGAGTCTCGAGTTTGAATCACATCCACATTGCTCTCCATTGTATGTGCGAATTTTCATCCTTTCAAAAATTTAATCAATAAAAATTAAGAAAATTGAATTCCTGCATTAAGGGAGGGGTAAGTGTGATTTCAATTCGGGACCTTCTCCTTGAAATATGAGTATTTAACCATTATACTACAATTTGAACTATGCTTTTTTCCGCCTTTTTTAGTACACTATAGGAGGTATCGTAGGAAAGGGGAGGTGATTTGTATAATTTAAAATGAGTGAATTAAGTATAACAATTATGAAATCAGATTGCAAATTAATTTTAATATAACATAGTTAGAAAATAAATCGGACAGTTACTCAAACGGGGGTTGCAGGCGGAGAGGGAGGGAGGGAGGGAGGGAGGGAGGGAGGTAAATGTGGAATAAAATAACAAATTAGAGTAAAAAAAAATAGATTTTGATTTTATTTTTTGTTAATGTTATTTCAGTTAGTAAGAACCAAAAAAATTAAAATTGCGTTTACTATATGTTTAGATGTTTTAACCCTTGATCAATTCTTCTCACAATTCATTCGTCTCTTGTTATAGTTAGTGTGTGTGTGCGCGCGAGAATGTAAAAACTGAAGCACAAAAATATAAACACTAAGATGAAGCAAGACAAAATAATGAAACAAATTGTTGAACGTGTTGGAGGCAAAATTTCGAGTTTCGTTTGAGATAGGGGATAGTGATAGTTAGGGTTTGGATTTTGGGCATTAGGAGTGGGATAGGTGAAGAAAAAATTGAAGTTTTAATTACATGAGATTTCACTATTGGACGGGATATTTTTGTTCGAAAAATAATGATTTGTTTAGACTGGGTACCAATTTCTTGATCAAGCTGTTATCCATTTATTGGCAATTCTATACGCGCACATGGAAACTCCTTCACTATTTAATGAAAAACTTCCAATTGGACTGGAAAATGCATCTCTAGTAAATAGTGCTACTCTTTTTTAGAAGGATTATAGAAAATGGCCTTCTCTCTTCATTTTTTCATTTTTCTAAGACATTTTTTTAGGGGGAATTTAGGCATTTTGACGTTCCCAAAAAAAAAAATATTAAGCATTATGATGAATATCCTAAATGAAATGTCTAAAACGTAAACGAAGTCTTCTGAAAAGTCTACGTAGGCCTCGTTTTATGGTTCGTTCTCCATGATTTATGTTTTTAGTTTTACAGATAGGAAAATGATTATTGTTTGAATCGTGCAGTGAAAAAGTAGAGAGAAGTTATGAGGAAATGTGAAAAGTTGTTGTTTATAGAAAAGTTGTGGTTGATATTGGCCTGATTTGTTAAAAAAGTTAGTAGTGAAAATAAAGTGTGAAGAATGGCGTTTGATCTCAGTTAAGCTTGAAGTTGGACTATGTTTCCTGATATGTTTTCTTAAAAAAATATCTACACCTTATGTGTTTTTGATGTCACCAAATTCTATTTATATCTAGAAAATTTGGAACTTCATTTTGATTTTGTCACACTGCATAGATAATTTTCTAAGAAAATAGATTGGGCTCTAAACTCTGAGCCCGATTTCCAATCACACGCCGTCACTTGGCCTGTGTCAGGTGAGGTAGCGTTGTGTGAGTGGAAATCGGACTGTTTCCTTAACTGGACTGCATAGATGCTATCTATACTTTGCTTCAATGAATATTCCAAAAATTCTTCAAATTCTTGACAAGAAATTGACATGTTTATACTTGCAAGAAGCACCTACAATATATACTACAAACTAATAACATAAACATTACTTGGCTACACTGTCGACCAAACAAACATACAAACAAAAGAATGTTTACGGTTTGTTCAGAGGGAAAAATTTTCAAGCACCAATCATTTAATACTAGCTATTATGGAACCAGAGAAAAAAAGGGATGTCACCAGACATTTATGTGATTCGAGGACCTTGTTATTTTATGCTGTAGTTACAATAATAGTACCTAAATTTTGGTGCCTTTCTGACTGCCCAATGTACATAGGAATTGATAACAAGTTAATTGAATTGTTACGTCCGATATTAGGATAAGTATCACTAGTCCTAATTATACTCCCAAATAATATCAAAGAGTTTGACCAAAACATAGTGATTGCTATAATAATAAAATAGAAGTTGTCAACTTGTGGAAGACAACTTGAGAATAAGACATCCGAGAAAGGTGTGTTTTTGTTATGAGATGTCCCAACATATTGAGATTACTGTCAAATCTAAGTAACATATATATCCTAAACAATGAAAGGGTCGGTTTCACACTCAATTATAATTAGTATTATTTTTTAAATTTTAAGATGAGTGACAGAACATTAAAGTAACCACCTTTCAGGCCATGAAAAATTGTAACACCTTTCGTCATCATCATACATAAAAATGCGACATTTTTTTTTTCTTTTAAAATCTGGTCACACAAGCCAAAAGCATGATTTTGTTTATAGAATTAATATATTTGGCGTAATAAGTTGACAAAAAATTTACTTTATTACCCTAGCGATGTTTTCTTTTATCCTCAATTGGTGAAATAATCTATATATATCATTAAAACAAAGGTAGCTGTCTCTATAGGCACCGCTATTTTCCCGCTTTTTTAATGTGGTGCCTATAGATACTTCAAATTCTGCGGTATACCATTTTATGAACTATTTATAGTAATTATATTTTTTTAACTTTTTAAAACATATTACCTTTCGCAATTATGTTTCCTTAATTTATTCACAATATTTTTTATAGTTTTTTCCCTAATTGGGAAGATTTTGATAAAATACCCCAAATTCATGCAAATCAGAGCATGTTCTTATCTATGGGAGATATTTTAGAATTCAATGTAATTTTTCAAGTTAATTTCCAAGACACACCATAAATTAGATAGCTTTTTTAGATGTATTATAAACTAGATGAGTGATATGCATTAACAACTTGTCCAAATAAATAAATTAAGAAAAAATAGAGTAGTTGATATTTAGTTTGTTCAACTGGGTGTTATTATGATATTATTTCTCTATCAATTAATTTCATGTTAATTGCTTCACAATTTGTAGAGGAAGAGTTAAGCTGCTAATTATTTTATAATTATTACTAATTAATTAATTTATTTTTTATAGAAGGGAAAATAAGGAAAGAGAGAGGACGATAGGAGCAATTCGAACTTGGGACCTCTTATTCCAAGCTTGAGCTTCCAATTATAAGCCATAACTTGACCCCACAAACTGTTAGTTAATTATTTTAAGAAATAATGTAATTTTTTTAAATAACAAAAATATTTTTTAGTAATTTTTGTCTTTATAAATTTATGAATGCCGGTAAAATTGTATTATCTTAGGCATATTGAAGTTGATTTTTTTGTTATTTTAAAAAAAATTCAGGAAACAATTAATAATTGGTAAACATTGATATCCACAAATTACTTGGTCTTAATTTGTTTTATTACTATATATATATATATATAATAAGAGGAATTGTAGTTTCAACGAAATCTTCTAATACATATTTATTATTATTATTATTATTATCTGGATTTTTTTTAAAAATTATTAACGAGAAAATTAGGAAAAGCCATAATCCAACGGGGGAGGATATCTACTACTACAGTAACGTCCACAATTTATGTTCATTGTAACTCGCAATTTTTTAGACAATAGAGGGAAACAATTTGCGATTGATAATTTAATACATAATGCACCATCACTACTTTTTCATTAAATTTTGCAATTTTATCTTATTTTAAAAATTCTATTGTTTGTATTGTTATATAGTTTATTTGTAGTTTTTCCGTACATTACACGGGTACTATACTAGTGTGTACTAATAATATAGTATGGTAATTGTAAGATCCTTAGCTTTGTCAATATTTTTGTCTTCTCATATGTCTAAATAACATTCTGTAAGATTCTTATTTATATCACAGTTTATAAGATAGTTTATGACTAGCTATCTCTTATGTATATATCTTGAGCAAATAAATAATTACACAGACAGTCACATCACCTTTTATGCACTATTTTATGAACAATTATGGAGCATTTTTCATTAAAAAAAACTCCGATTTAAGTATTTCAACTCTCTATGCCAATCATAGTTATCTCTTTGCAAGTTTAGCATTATAGATTAGTCCAACTTTTTCAATAAAAATTTGAAGTATCTATTTATAACTAATGCGTTCCTTGCTTCTCTTGGAAGATTGATGAATTAAAAAGAGAGGAGTATGAGTAGTGGTGGTGGTGGTGTTTATACAGTTTGACAGAATTAATAACCATTTTTAATTATTGCTTAAGATTGAAATCATTGTAATCCCCACTTTGATTCACTATGCCAATCCCATCACTTTGTGAATTTGAATGGATAAGTATTCAGATCTGTTTCTAGCACGTGGTTTTTGCTAAGGGGAAACTGTGGATGCTCATGTTAGAAAATTAATTATGCTCTAAAATAGAATTTGGTTAAGATAACTCAGTTTTTCTATAGAGTCCAATGGACTAAGTGGCCGAATCTTATTGGACAAGTTGGAGGACCCATTTCCTAATGTGTCCCAAGAATCCTACCACAATGGACTCCATAGAATATGTGTAAGATAGCTAGTGATTCACCTTGCCCTGTACAAGAAAAACTATTTGAAAATATTTTTAAAACAAAAAAAAGCCCAAAGTACGTCAAACAACTTGGTTTACTATTCAAAGAACAATTTATCTTTTGAATTCTAATATAGCAAAACACTGAAGCAAGAACAAAAATGTTTAAATAGTTGTCTGAATATGCTTACAAACTCCATAAAACACTCTACTAACAAACAGGCTCAAAACACAAATATTGATCCAACATAAAATAGAAAAAGGCAATTAAACATAGGAGCTTGTGCTCAAACTTTTCTGGCTGGTCACTTCTATGGAGATGGAGCTCTTAAGAAATTCTCCTCTACCAGGCAGCCTGACTGATCAGTTGATTTTTTTTATTATTTAGTGAATCAAAACTTGAATGTACAAAGTTTTATTCTTCAGAAAAAAAGCTGATCGATGGTAATTGCCGGTTGGTGGGATTGTTAAGAAAAGGATTTCATTTAGGGTGGTTCGTTGGTACGAACCAGAGAGGGAATGGTTGAATTGAAGGAAGACGGGAGATTTTGCTGGGACAGAGGTTGAGGTTGAGCTTGATTCATTGAATAGAATAGTGCAGAAAATTTTTGTCAAGTAACCAAAGATAGTCCCTCCAGGGGGATTGCTTACACAGTAGAGAAAATTTGGTATTATAAAAGCAGAATGAGACTCAGATTCTTGCACATATTAAGAGAAGGCAATGCAGTTGCAGATTACTTATAGCAGCTTCCATTGGATACAATCGAAGGAAGAAAAGTTGTAATCTTGATCTCAAATCTCAAATATCATAAGCTTTTGCAAGGATTCATCAGATTGGATAAATTGCTTTTGCATACTCAACTAACCAGTGATAATTTAACTTTGTTCTGTCAAGATATAGTTGCTATGTTTGATTTGTATTATTTACAGTTGAGATTTATAACAAACAACCATGCCTCTTGAGACCTGTAAAGAAAATTTAATTGCCAATTATTTTCATCTTCAAATCCCATAATTTAAGGGATCAAGGGTTAGCCCAATGCATAAGGGCTTAACCCCTTATGGGGTGATTCCGGGTTTGAATCCCACTATTCCCCTTCCCTATATCCCCTTGTACTAAAAAAAAATCCCGTAATTTAAAATAAGCAAATTCATTTTCTGTGGGTAATCAATCAAAAAAGAAAACAAAGAAAACAACTGTGTTGGGAGGACACATCATTAATTTAGACTCTCATGGGGTTGAAGCTCTTCAAACGGGTCCAATTTGTCAAATTTTTATTTAGTTTTCATGTCAGTTGTTGCTCTTTAATTATACACATTGTAGCACAATTCATAAATTCAAACTTTCTGAGCCTCAGCTTGATCCAGATCAGTCAAATAGTGCATATTATGGATAAGAAACCTATGGATATGCTCCGGCGGCTCAAGAAACAAGGAGGGATGTGTCGTGTGTCACATTTCAGAGGTTCTAAGCGATTTTTTTGTATTATGGGGCCATCTCATAATATATAATAACGAATGTCATATGTTTATTCATACTAAAATTGCAAGTTAACTGGTAAAAGCTCGCTAATCTTTACTCTTATTTACTGCTTACTTGCAAAAAAAAAAAAAAAATTATGATAAAATAAAATAAAATAAAAAATAAAATAAGATGGTTACTCATTGCTCACTCATCTATGTAAAAGGTCCCCCATCATTATTCGTTTTGACTCTACTAATAGAGTTGCCTACTTAAAAATGACCTAACACTAGATGTCTGGCGACGTACTGAACCAAATAGTGATGTAGAACAATATCAGCTACCGATATGAGCATATCATCACCCTCACATCAGTGATTGATATTATGCCACACTAGTTATCCTTTGTCATAATAGTGTTAGACATGTTCTGCCAGATCATTACTAGTTACATGCGTAGCTAATAGAAAATTGACATAGCATTAACTTATACCATTAGATTATGCAACATAAGAAAAGGGCATTTTTCCAAATGCTCCTTTAAGATTAGGTTATAGCTAAAAATGTTCTTTTAGCCATAAAGATACTTCACGAAAAGATGCAAAATTTTAAGTGTTTTGATTAGGGAATTTCCAACTGGATGCGTTTAGAGATTTTATTGAAAAAAAAGAACGTTTCTAGTTGCAACTTAAAGAAGCATTTGGGAAAAGGCCATTTGCTTCCACGGCATAATCTAACGGCATGTTAAGGACACATCAATTTTCCGTTAGTCATGTGTGCGACTTTATGAACGAATTCGAAGAGAGTGATGGATGAGGAGCTTTTTACATAGATGAATGAGTAGTGAGCAACCTTTTATTATTTGGTGAACAAGTAGTGATCAAGATTAAAGATTAGTGAGCATTTATCTAATTATGTCCTAAAATTACATATAGAACCAAAACTATTAAAGAAAAAATACTAATGAATACTACATACTGCTATGTGAGTTTTTTATTTTTTGTTTTGGAAAGGGAGTATTTTCTATAATAAACTATGTTTGAGTGTGTCTGTATAATACAAAAACATCTTTAGTTTTTACACATGAAACCATTAGTGGTTTCATATGTTGGTTCTCGTAGCATATGAGAGATAGTGTCTCCATCACCTGTATTTTCTATGGACCATTTAGCATCTTTTATTTGGTTTAGGATTTAGGCAGATATACATTTCTCCTCTCCAACTCATCAGAAAAGATATTGAAAACACCTTCTGGTGGGCTTGGAACAAATCAGTATATATTGGCTAATTACTCCAATGTGTTCCATAGCTCTCAAGTTTCCTTCTTTTACTCACATTGGACAATTATATTGGCTGCATAGCTAAATACTTCAAAATTAATGCAACGGAAATGCGAAAGGCAAAGCTTTAGGTATTACAAGGTTAGAAATGTGCTTAACTCAAAGGCCCAATAAGTATACATGGTATGTTTATCCGATTTATGCAAGTATTTCTAGCAGAGTCTTCATATATCAACCAAAAAACTTAACAAATATAGTTAACAAAATTAGTTTTGTCAGATGACGTGTGGTGTCTCTGTGTTATGCGCACGCGTTGTGCTCCTGTGGGGGGGGGGGGG
>CAVNYN010287845.1:0-10547 GCA_963692815.1 Nyctanthes arbor-tristis | reverse complement strand
CCCCCCCCCCCCCCCCCCCCCCCCCCCCCCCCCCCCCCACCTAACAATTATAGCTGGTATGAGCACAAAATAGGTTGGTATAAGCCACATTCAACTAGATTTCTTGGGTAGATTTATTGCCGAACTGCGGACGTGAATGTATCAAATGATGGTGATAGACTTTTTATTGATATAGATATACGAAAAGGATTGTCAGATGAAGGTGGATTATCTTGTAAATATTTTTTAGGTCCACCAGTATTTGAGTTTATTGGTGTCATTGATTCAGTTGATGTACATTCATATTTTTAGATTTTCACCTGGTATACAAATGTTACTCATTCATTTTCAAGTTCTCTCTTGGTTATATTTTTTAACATTGTTCTTTTCGTGTATAGCAAGCACATGTGTTGTACTAGTTATACAGAGACGGATAGATAGATAGATAGATTTTTTTTTTTAATCAAACAATAATTAGTGTCACAACTTTTGTGGATAGAAAATCTACTTTGCAAATCATACCAGGATCCTGAGTCATTTAATAACTCTCTTTAAATCAAAATTTGAGTCTGACAATACTTTTAGTCGTGAAAATCAATATTTCAGATTAAACATCACTGACTTTTTAAGAAATTTTATTATTATATTTTTTAAAATCTATCTCAATTACCTCTATTTATTACTCTAGTAAAAAATGTCTAGAAGAGAGACGCGTAAAGTAACACATGATACTTTCATGAATATGGGCGAAATACGATGTATTCAAGCACAAAGATTTCAAGAAAATTTACGGTTGATTCCAACAAGCCTAGGAGCAAAGCTATTGAGATATTTCAAAAATTCAATGACAAGTAGAAATAGAGTTTATTGTCAAGATGATGACCAAATGAAACCGCTTTTGAAGAAAAATATAGAACGCGTATTTGCCCCTTGTCAAGTGAATGACATAAATGTGAGCACACGAGGAAGTTCTCCCCGTTCGTGACCAGATAAAGCAAAAATTTGGTGGACCCTTTCTTGCTAGCCAAAGCAAAACATTTACTCCCACGTCTCACAAAAATAGTCGTGTGTACAATTTTCATTATCTTAAAAAATAGCCCACTAATAATATTAGGTATGTCATTTAATTTTTCATTTTTATATATACCTAATCCTGATTTCCAGCCAATCTGGCGGGATTATATCGCCAGACGTATATGTGGCGGGAGATTATTGAGAACCTAGACGTGTGTGGAACCAATATATAGTGGAATCCACCAATAATTATAGAAAGACATTTTCATCTAATATGATTAAGTGACATGCTTAGTTGGCCATCATGTATTAGCTATTTGTGAGCCATGAAATCTATTACTCGTATATACACAATTAAGATATGACACTCATTAATGTTAGATAAAAAT
Organism: Nyctanthes arbor-tristis; assembly: GCA_963692815.1. Classification (NCBI taxonomy): domain Eukaryota; kingdom Viridiplantae; phylum Streptophyta; class Magnoliopsida; order Lamiales; family Oleaceae; genus Nyctanthes; species Nyctanthes arbor-tristis. The sequence continues at coordinate 9,165 of CAVNYN010287845.1, read as the reverse complement.
GTCTTTGTAAAATTGTTTCGGAGGAGTATATATTTTTTGACATTTCATAATTATAATTATTTGTGAATGTAAAAACTTCAATCAAAGACAAAGTCAAGCACTCCTCTCTCCCCTCCTCTTCCTATTCCTATTTAAGATCATTCAGTCTCAGCCCACTGTTTAATCTGTCTTGTACTGTAAGCAACATTACAAAGATATCCAAGACTTCTTCACCTACTGTTTCTTTCCCTCTTCTGGGCTTTGCTTAATTTCTTTGAGAAATATTTTTTTTTTTGAAGTCTGAACCATGGGAAGAGCTCCATGTTGTGACAAGACAAAAGTAAAGAGAGGACCCTGGTCCCCTGAAGAAGACACCACTCTCAGAAACTATGTCCAGAAATTTGGCACTGGTGGCAATTGGATTGCTTTGCCTCACAAAGCAGGTAGTAAATTTTGGGCCGACTATCGGAAATCGACTTTTTTTTTTTTTTTCCTTTTTATGTTTATTTTTACACTATCGAGTGATGGTAACTTCGGTAACCCTCCTCCTTTATCGGGACTTGTAGGACTGAAGCGATGTGGAAAGAGTTGTCGTCTGAGATGGCTTAATTATCTGAGACCAGACATAAAACATGGAGGATTTACCGAGGAAGAAGATAACACAATCCTAACTCTTTATCACAACATAGGAAGCAGGTAACTTTTTGTCCCCTTCTTTTGATAATTATAGGAAGCAAGTAACTAGATTCAATTATAGTTAATTAATTAATGCTTTTAGGATCATTTTGAGTCATTCTTGCATTTTATTGTTATTATTATTATATTCTCTTTATACAAAAGCAATTATTAGTGCTTGTTTCATATCAAATTTATAAATTTATTGTACAATTTATAAGTATTGTAAACCTACCCGTAGGTGGTCCATCATTGCTTCAAATCTCCCGGGGAGGACAGATAATGATGTGAAGAATTATTGGAATACAAAGTTGAAGAAAAAGTTATTACTTGCCGAACAAAATGCTAACCCCACCGCTACTTTTACTGCTACTACCACCAATGTTATTGCGGGCAATAATTTTGGGAGCGTGGCACCGTCATCGGGATTGACCACCATGACGAAAATCGAGCCAAATGACATAAGCAACTCTTTGGATGCCACTCACAACAACTTGTTGCCATATTATCCAATCATGGAGATTAATTCAGCTCCAAGATTTGATCATGAAATGCTGGGAGTTTCTTCTCAATTCCCTCTTCCGATGCTCGTCGAGGCTCCCGAAAATGGCATGATTTCGTACTCTGGCTTTCCTACAGTTCCTTTATCTCAAGAACTCTCAAGTTTTTCCCCTTCATTTTCTCTTAACAACAGTGGGAGTGGAATCAGCACATCCTGGTCTATCAATGGAGGTGGCGAAGACGACAAGTTCTTCAACGAGCTTAGCTACGGATTACCTTACGATCTTCAAAACATCGCTTTCGATTATCAAGACAACATCATCTCGGAAACTAGTCCTGGTTTCGTGAATTCTTCCGACTCGCTTGCTGGCTAAACATTTCAAGGATTTCAAGACAAAACGCTAATTCAACTACATTAATTTTAGAAAAAAAAAAAATTAGTTAAACTTAATTTTTTACCAGGTTATGTCTGGTGAATGGTTTGTTGAAGATGGAAATATTCAACTTACATTAAGTGAAATTAGTTTATTTATATAATTAAGTTTGTATCTACGTATTTAATTAAGGTTTAACACATAGGTTTATGTATTATGAAAAATGTATTAAATTTTATACCTGAAAAAAGTTCGTACGATGATGAATACATTAATAGAATGGGGAAGTGTACATGATTCACTAGTCAGTTGTCACGAAAGTTGCATGTACTGACGAATTCAAACACACAAAAAGGTCCCCCACTCCACGACAGTGGATATATTGTTTTAACAACTTTAATTGGCAAAATTTTTGTTTTATATATGGTTTTTTTCCTTTTTTTAGTTTGTTTGACTGTTGAATCATGATGCTACAAATGGTCTTCACGCACATGCCATTGGAGTAAAGTGGAAGTAGCTGGTGGGAGTTTAATTACGCACGATGGCACGACCAGACTATTTGATATGGTGCAATATCGTCTAATAATTAAGGAGAGACCGACACGTCTCTTAAACGTGGTATGAGCGCTTCAAACTTTAATATTCTCTATCTCATCAATCCGTTCCTTAAAGCGGCTTCACTAAATTGAGTCGAGATCATTTAATGAGATGAACTCTATCCATGAGGCAGCAACACAATTATGAGATGGTGTGACAATTTTATTTAAAGACATCATTTTAGTGAGTTTGAGAGTAGAGATGGCACAAATTCCCAACCCGAGTCGAACTCATTCGAGCCCTATCCTGAATAGGACCCAAAAATAAAAAATAAGAAAAAAATTAAAAAATCCTCCCTACGGGGTTGGTGGGCTGCATCCTACGTGAACTTGCCATTACTATTTTAGGGAGTTGTCTTAAGTTAGAATGGAAATTTTCTAACACTGATATGGCAATGTGACTGTATGTATGTACATCACGTGAGTGCGTGTATTCAAATGTGTGCATACATTATACATATATAATGGCGGAGCCAGGAGCTTATATAGGACTCGGCCGAAAGGATGAGTCGCATATTACGTATCACTAAATTACCTTTACATATAATTTTTTTTAAAACAAACTATAATGGAAAATTTTCCAATTTAGGGGGGCCGGGGCCCGGCATGTCATGGCCCCCCTTAGCTCCGCCATTGTACATATAATCCCATTATCCACATGACCTGTATACATACAGCCACACCACCCATATGAATACTGTAACGACACCTGTACGGATGCTAGAAATTTTATTATAAGAATTGTAGTAAGTTATTGTGGAGCCCTTGATGTAAAATGCATGTGAGAAGGATATGATGAGCTTTCTAGCCATAGCATAGCAGGTGGAAGTTGGTTGACTTGGGATCCATTCGTGTGAGCGTGTTTACATACCGATTGAATGGTTCTTGTCAAGTGATCATATATGAGAATAGGCTAAACTCATCAAAGCTCTATTATTTCATGAGAGAGAAAGAGGGTACAATAGATTGTTTTCAAGAATGCTAAATCTATCACTAGATGATGATAAAACAACATACACCACATAATCAAGGGCTCGATAAATTCCCGCAACTGAAAGTTCATGTACGCCATAGTTGAGTATGAACCACTTGAAAGATATTTGACACATTGTACATGCCAAATTAAATTTCTGATATCCAACTTTTGATATAATTCAAGCAAAAAGGTGCATCTAGCTCGACCTCTGGCATTAAATAATGACTATTTTTTAAATTTATAGTTACAACTATTGCATTAAACAATGGTATGCTTGTAAATTAATATAAAGTAATTTTTTTTAATTCTGAAAACAAGACTATATAATTAGAATTAATGAAAAAGGAAAAATGGAATATATAAATCATAAGGACAGATCGGAGTAATATTTTTGTTCACTCATGGCATATGACATAGGTTGTGCATGCAACGTAACCTAAAAGCATTATTTTGAGTCCATTTTTTCAATTATTATTATTGTTTTTTTTTTTTTTTGGGGGTTGGGGGGCATATTCAATTATTATTGTTAGTTATTATTGAGTCATGCACAACTCCAAATCGAAAATATATTTAAATGGAAATATTATTATCAATATTTTACTAACCTAATAATAAATTACAACAGTTGATCATTAAACTCTCACCAAATGTTTTGTTTTAACGTGGAAAATTCAAGGTGATAATAAGAGTACGTTTGATTGGCGAGGGTTTTTCATGGAAAATTAGATTTTTATCTAAAATTTCTACTTTTGTGGTGTTTGATTCGCATTTTTTTCCATGTAAAATATTTTCCATATTTTGGTCAGATGCTCACATTTTCCTTAAAAATAAGGAAAATATTTTTCTATGGGTGTGTAGGTTTTTGTTTTTTAGGTAATTCATATTTTTTTTCGAGAATTTCACTTTCAATCAAACATATTACAATTTATTTTCTATAAAATTTAATTATCAGTAATTGATTTAACAAAAAAAATATTTTTCTCAACTAAATTTCATGTTTATAATCAAACGCACGTAATTGGATTCTCAATGGAAGGTTGACTTTTATTTTGTTAAGCAAGTGTCCTACAATATCAACTTGCGGGTCAAACTCTATGGTAATTGCTAATGCTCTAGCTGGCTAGGTTGGAATTTATTACGATGTCATTATTATTTTCACATATCAAATATTGTTTTACTTTCTCTAAAGGGCGGTAAGACACGTCATTGTTCTATTTCTACCTCAAAATCAACCGGAGAGATCGACTCAGGTTCATTGTTTTGTCAAACCGACCAATTTGGGTTGGTTACGGGTCAAGCCCAAATTGGCCCAACTCGACTAATGTCCAACCACAAACCAACTTTTTATTGTATTATTATAGTCCTCAGTCTTTGTCTATTAATGTTATTATGTCCTTACTTTTTGTCACATCTTTGTCATTTATTTTTTAACTAATTTTTTTGCAACCTAACTTTTAACTAATTAGTAACCCCTAATAATGGTTTCTCATTTATATCTAAAATTAAAAATGAACTTTATGCTATGATCAAATACAGAAAAAATCCTATTGCTTTCAGGGAGAATTGTTACATGTAACATTATTTTTATTTTTATTTTTATGAAGGAATTCCGATCTATTTTTCTTTGACATTAATGCAATTAATTTTTAAAAATTTGTTTAATAAATAAAAGAATAAAACGGGGATGAGAGAGGGATTTCCGTGATCCTTTTCCCGACTCATTTTCCTACAAGATTCGAGGTGATGGATAGTGACTTAAAAATTCTAGTGAGATGAGTACTCTCTCCTTAGGGAGAGTACTCAATTACTTGGCCCCCTTGATTGGTGGGAGTCAACGGGGCCCCTCTGATTCCCCCGCAATGAGAAGGGACCAAGTAACTCCTCTTCGTAGAGAGAGTACTCCTCTCCTTAGAATGATTCGATCGTGACTGTCCTCCCAATAATATGTCACCACAAGCAAGATAGGGTAAATTGCAATAAAGGTCTCCAACTTTTGTATTCATTTGTACTTTTATCTCTAATTTTTGAATTTGGAGCAACAAGCTCATTCCTTTACATTCATTAATTTGCACTTTCATTTAAAAAATACATAACTTTGTTCATTCAAATGTCAGGGTCGTTTGACACCCATTTAAATAAAATTCTATTATAATTGTCATTAAATTTGAAATTGGAGTACATGCAGTGAATTTACCCTATTTTGTAAAAGATTTAGTAAAGATATTGAAGTCTCCACAAACTAATGCCTTCACGTTTCTTTACTTTTCTTTATGTTGAATGGGCAATGAAATTAAATCAACACCAGTTCTTTATAGCGTGTATTGAAGATTAACGTTTTATTTTTAATATTTTCTTGACCTTTAAAAGAGTCCAAGTTGTATAAAGGAAAATATTTAATATATCATCGTGAACTCGGTCAATTCATGGATTCTTCCTTCAAGAAAACAATTTGGTTCAGAAAACAAATGTCAATAACTTGACGCCGACCTCTTGCGTTATGAGGATACTTAATACGTGATCATTTGTGTGCGTTATTCAATGTAAATTTGATCGTTGGATTATAAGTTCATATACGACAATCTATTTAAATTTTGACTTATTGCTCTATTTGAAAGTGACGGTATTATTTGTTTTTAAAGAATGAATTAGAAAGTATGTAGTCATTTTTGTACTCTCGTTTAATGATTGGAAATTTCCCAATTAGTCCTCAAATCTTTCATATAATAGTTGAGTTTCGTCTTTCCATCAAGGTTCAGTCAATTTTTTCATTAAACCCCTATAAATGGACTATTTTACCCTTGAAAAAATAATAAATATTATTGAAAAAAATAAAAATAAATTTATTCTTTCCAACTCATCCCTACCCCAGCCTGTATTTGTCCTCTGATTACATTTTGACATGAATTCATTTGCCATGAGAGATGACAGTATGGAAATTAATATTTATTTTTAAATATTTATAAGGAAAAATAGGATAGACATATTTATTCCTATCATATTTTATTTTTTTATAGTTTTATTAATTATGAAAATTTGTACTGAATGATACTTTTACTCTAAAAATTTCATTGTGAGGACAATTTAGATTTTTTTTAAAAATAGAAAGTATGATCTTATAGAGTCCAATTGCATATATTTACATAATGTTAAAGTACACCAAATTTTGTTAATATATGACATTATTATAAACACGAGGTGATGCTTAAATCAAATATTCAAGGAAAAAATGTAACAAAAACTTACACAAATTTTATAAGGAACAAAGACTAGGTATCTTGGCCTTAATAAAAATATTGTGTAATTATCAAATAATGCGATGTGAATATATTTTCCCTTTAATATAACATATATAGTGGCAATGATATATTAATGATGATAAATTATAGTTTTCCTCTCTCTATACAAGTCATACATCAATTTTTAAAAATAAATATTAATTCTGTCATACTCTTCTCTTATGGAAAATGAATCTATGTCAAAATGAAATCAAAGGACAAATAGAGACTAGGGTCGATGGGGTTGGAAAGAATACATTTATTTTTATATTTTTTCAATAATATATTTTTAATTTTTTTTTTCAATTTTCTATTATCAATTTTTTATATTTAGGGCGATTTTCACTTTGGTCCTCAACCTTTTGAAACTATGCGGGTAAAATCATCAATTTATAGGGTTTAACAGAAAAATGGACGGAATCTTGACTGAAAGACGAAACTCAACTATTATACGAAAGGTTGGGGATCCACAAGGCAAGAAAAAAAGAATGGGAACAAGATTATGTACATGTTGAAAGGTTGAAGACTAATGGTGAAATTTGCCCTTTCATTTTTGCCTTTCATGTGTCGAGAACGACTTAACTCTCAATTCTCAATTATATAGAATATATCTTACGAATACAACACATGAAAACAAGTTGCATTCCCATATTAAAAAAAAAAAAAAACACGCACATAGAGAAACAATTTCGATTTGGCATTCACATCTAACCCTATATTGTATTGCAAAATAGGAAAACTCATAATATTAATAGATGAAAATATTTTGGAAGAAAAAAAATTCAAAAATTAGAAAAAAATTACCATGAGCAAAAATCGTAGGAATCACATATGATAGGGGGCAAAGAACAGTTGTCATTTGTCAATGTTCATTTGGGCATAACTTATTTAGATTTTAAATTAATCGGTGGAGTTACATTTTCTATGTAGCTGGCCGGCATCTTTTTAAGTTGCAAACCACGTGGTGTACTTTTTTACAATTTTCTCTTCATTTAATGGAGTAATTTTTGCATGCAAAATTAGTTTATCTTGTAACATCCTGCAAAGTTCTAAAAATAAATTAAGTAATATAATCGTTGTTTTTGAAAATAATTGAATAATTACTTGAAAATTTCATTGTAAGACTACTTGAATTGCAATATTTAAAAGATTATTACTTTAATGACACATAACGTAAGAATGTGGGTCTTGATTAACGTGAATCAAAATACAGTTACTTAGTTACAAAATAACACAAAGTATATGAATTTCCTGAGCAATAAACGAGTAAACCATATTTGACCACGTCACCTCTTCAAACATACAGTGCCACATCGCACCACTTGTCACGCGGTGATTGGCTGAACTCAAAGATTTATTAAAAACAACTAAATCCTAAGCTATTATAAATAGGCTAAAGGTCTTCAAAGTTTCTCTAAGCCATTTTGCCTACCCTCTTTCTATCCCAAAGTATCAAAATTCATCCAAGAATATTATAAGGCGGAAAACTTCCCTAAAAACCCATCAAACACTTAGTTTTTCATTTGAAAGAGACTCCTATTTATATATAGGAAGATTCCAACTTAAAGAAAAGCTTTAATTGAAGAACATCAAGATTTTAAATGCACTTTTCCACTAAGTATTATTTAATAAATCTTTGAGAGGTGAGTAACACTTATCTTGACTCTCTTTTTTCAAAACTCATGCTTTTTTTAAACTACTTTGGCATTTGATATTTGATTGTGCACAATTGCTTTGGATAAATAATTGCTTATTACTTTTGGGCATTCCTAGTGGTGCTGTCTAACCGTTTTCCCTTACTATGTGGTAATCTTTGTGGTATTATGAACATGCTATGTGATCGTGATCATTTTGAATCATTGTATCCTGCAAGCTTATAGGTGGAGACTAAACTAGTAATGTGCCTGATTTGTGCATATAAAGGGTTTTTCTTTGTGCATAAAAGTGACCTTTTTTATATTTCATTATGAGCCAATATATGTTATCCACTCATCCCACTTTCTCTCACTCTTTAACAGTCTTGTAGGTAGGGATCGGCATCCGATCCGGAAAACCGTCAAAACCGACCCGAAATGAGTTGAGTCGAGTTGCTACAGTACACGGGTCATATGCGGTTGGAAAACAAGTAACCCGACTCGGGTCGAGTCAGGTTCCGGGTTGACTCGGCGCTACCCTGGTGAACCCGGCGAACCCGATCGAGTCAACCCGAGTCGGGTTCAGCCTGATTTTTTTATTTTTTTGGGCTAGGTTTTTTTCTTATAGTGTATTTAGATATGTATTAGTGTATTGGGGCCTTTGTAATACTAGGTCTATGGTGAGTTTTAAATTTTTTGGGCCTCAAATAAATTTAGGCTAGTTTTTTTTTTTTTTTTTTGGGCCTATTGTAGGCCCAAATCGACAACCCGATCCGACCGAGTCAACTTGAGTTGACTCGGGTCGGGTCGGGTTTTGGACCCGACTCGAGTCGGCCCGGTTTCTAAAATACCAACCGGAATCACTGTCGGGTCGGGTTCGGGTTGGGTCTAAACCCGACCCGACCGATGCCTCTACTTGTAGGTGTTAAGGATCATCCTAATCATGGAGAATGGACATGTATGTAATCGAGATTTCAGTATATGACTAAAGTTTCGTTGTTGATGGGCACAATAGTTGTTGTGTAGCTATAATAACATGATATTATGTATAATAGTGTTTGACTTGTATTTGTAAAGTCTCGCCTTCAATTTTGAACAAGGACGGAGCTAGAAATTTGCGCTAGTGCAGTCGTCATTTCAACATTGTAGCTGGTC
>CAVNYN010287844.1:17776-87757 GCA_963692815.1 Nyctanthes arbor-tristis | reverse complement strand
CCCCAAAAAAAAAAAAAAAAAAAAAAACCCCGGGGGAACAAATTAGCCACGCCTAATAACTTTTTACACTTGAAACTAAAAATTCTGCTGTTGAAGTTAATTGACCAAAAATGCACTACAAGCACAAAAAAGAAAACTGAAAAACAAAATGCCGAAAAAGAATAATATTGTACGGTAATATGAAATCTACGATCCAAAATAGCCCTTCGGCTTTGATCTACCCACATTACTTGATTTCTGGGACAGAAGTGCTTGGAGAGTTCACTGAGAAGCTGGCGCTTACAGGAGTGCTACAATCTGGAGATGGTTTAGTAGTATATGGCAATGCATTGGTCACCCTAGTATTCATGAAGAAGCAACGCTTCAGTTGAAATAGAAGTTGAAGACAAGTATTAAAGAAATAAATCAGAAATATATGCATATCCATCTCGTTAACTGATATACAATGCTGCGTGCAGTACTGGACAAGAGCGAACAGCATAATAAATAAGACTCCAGGTTTCCTTATCTATAAGTAAAATAGAATGTGATCAAATCAATCATATTCACGCATTTGACAGGACTCACATTTACTACACAAATCTCAACTACTCTCCCAAAATTTATTTCTATTTTTAAACAAATGTAGTTTGTGGGAAAAGTCTGCTTGTACATAAACTTTGTACAAAATGTTTTATGTTGCAGAGAAAGTTTTACGTAGGATGGTGTGGCACAATTATGGCGGTTGATTTTTCAAGTGATGTGATGTGTGAAAAACATATTTCTGTCACTTCTCAATTTGCAATAAGTTTTTGTAGAAGTATTCGGAACATGCATTCAAAACATAAATACATTTATGGAAATGAATGATGGAGATCTATGTAGGAGTAGAACATGTGTGAATCCGTGAAATACTTAGATGTCATTAGTCAACCAAATTCAATTCTAAAATACTGGGGGGGGGGGGGGGGGGGGGGGGGGGGGGGGGGGGGGGGGGGGGGGGGGGGGGGGGGGGGGGGGGGGGGGAATGAAATTGCATATACCGATAAAAAGAAAGGTTGTATATTTGTATCTTATGCTCTAGTTGTATATATGCCACATAAGCCAGATTGGATAGGAGGAGGACTGGACTGTATTAAAAAAAAAAAAAAAAGAAGTCAACCTTAAAGTCTTAGGTCTGATTGGATAGGATTTGACTGTATTAAAGAAAGCAGTCAAAACCTTAAGTTTACGTCAGCATAACTGCATTGCATCAATTGATCGAACAACTAAACCTAAACTCAACTCAACATGCATCCTAACGATCAATCAGGATTTGTGTGTTTCGATTAACATTTACAGTTGAAGGCCACGACGTCTACTAAAAACCTGTGTGTAATATTCGGAACTTACACAATAGGAAACAATAATAATTGATTACCTTTCTTTGCGCTTCTCCAAAAAATGAGCCAAAGACTTCCTGCGAGCCTGAGGCAGAGCACCTGCAAATACAAGGTATTTGTGTTGTATTCACATCATGAAATGGAAATTCACATGATAGAAACCAAAATCTAATCAAGATACGCCAAAAACAATTGAAGATACAATCAGAAAGAGAGAAGACTATACCGGATGAAAGGAAGGTAGCAGGAACAGATCCAATCATGTTGACTGCTTTCAGGGGCTCAACATTTTTCTGTGTTAGACTGACTCCTGCTGGTTTTATAGTGTTCAGATCATTGTTGCTACCCAATCCTCCATTAGACTCAGAAACATTAATCGAGGATACAGATATGGGGCTTGAACAGTGTGGTGTTGTGCCATAAGGGTTATTTGCAGCAAACCCATCAACAACAGGAGATGGATTACCAGATGCTTCAATTGGAGAGGCTGGTATTGTTGTCCCCGAAGTCTTGGAGGACCCATTTCCAGCCAATAACATAATTGCCTGAGCCTATAGCCATTGAATAAAATATTAAGGAAAACGGAACCAAACAAGGACTAAAATTATCCTCGAGCCTCTGAAGGTCTTAAATGATATACCTTTTCTGGGGAAACATTGTCATAAACGCATACGGAACCAGCATAGAAGATGGTCAACTGAGCAGGGGCCAATAAAATCTTCGAAGAACTCCTACAGAACATACCAGATTCATTCAGCCCTGTATTTTTACTTCTCACCTCAATAAGGCAACAATTCTAGGAGAAACTTTCTTGATGCCTTCTTTTCTTTTTTTCTTTTTTTTTTTTTGGTGTTAAGTTTCTAGATTTTGATGTACCTCAAATCAGTGGTGTCCACAACAGAACTAACTGGAGCAACGGGTGGGACCAGATTTGTTACTGGAACAGCCAGAGGTTGCAGAGCTGTAGAATGAGGCAGATTCTGTCCAGAAGTTGAAATAAAGGACCGGTGGAAGGGAGTGCCTGTGGCCAGAGAAACCGTTTGATTTGTTTGAATGGTGACATGTGGGACTCGAACTTCTTGAAGGCCATGTGTTTCATAGCTCTGTGCAGGATAGGTTGTCACCATATAGTGAAGTCCACCTTGCTTCCCAGGAATAATGTTTTTCTGAACACATGCACAAAGTAAAAATGGAAAAGAAGATAAATAAATAAATAAAGATGAGTATAATATATACAGAAAAGAACTGTCTAAATCAAATGCTTATTTTAAAAACGGGGAAAAAAAAAGAAAAGAAAGATTAATCAAAACTTTGGTTTTCGTCCCCTTTTTTAAACATGGATTTGAAATATTGATATATAAGGTCAGATATAATCGTTTGGAATCAAAAGTTAACAATCTTTCTCTGGAACTAGATGGTGTTAAGCTATCTTGATTTCAAAATAGAAATAGAACTAGTGGAAATGAGTGGTGGATATGTAGTAAATATGGATCCAATGAAATATGTGAATGTGATTAATATGTGGATGTGATTTCCAATCTCTCTCTCTCTCTCTGCGTGTGTGTGTGTGTGTGCGCGCGCGCGCCTTCCTTCCTTCAAATAACAAAGGGAGCGGAGGGGAGGGGTACATGGGATTCCAATCCGGGTAATCCAAGTAAGGGGTTGAGCCTTTATCCACTAGGCCAACCATCCCCTTGATCCCAATATGTGGATGTGATTGGTTTGATAAATTTATTTATATTCTGAAATAGAAATAAAAGGTTACAACTTACAACCAAACATGCAAAAGGATACTGTATTTCACCTGCATCACACTGGAGTATGGTTTCTGATCAGAGTTGACCGCTTGTGTTGTCATTATGGTCACCAATCCAGATGATGCAAGCGAGTCGAAACCAGTCCTAGGCTTTTCTTTCTGAGCACCCTGAAATGATAACAACTGGGGAACAGCAGAAACCTTGTTTGAGAATGACCACTGCATAGCTGAAGTTCTCACAGGACCTAAGCAATCAAAACAGAAAAAGAACCTTTTCAGGTTTAGTCATCCATAATACTGAATCTCCAGAAACAACTACCATATCAATGAAACAAGCAAAAAAGTTTGATTGGTTAATCACCCAAGTAACTAAGAAATAATATGGTAAGCTTTAGATTCCAAAACAGTGTGAAAAGGATTAAAAAAGCAGAGGAACTACTTGAAGCTACTTTTAAGTAAATACTCGTCTCAAAACAAAATCACGTTAATATTTTATTACTTAAAAGTTACTTAATATTGATAATAAAGTAAAAGTTAATTCCAAAGTACTTATATACTTGTATATACACTCACTTCTAAGTTATTAAACAACCCAAGGTGCTTCATCCGTGAAAGCTGTAAAAGGTGTGAACACGTTGAATTGAATAACTTAAATTAAACTAATTGATTACTATGCATTCATGTGCATTATAATAAGTGATTACTATATTCATCAAATGCAGAACAAGTAAAGAATAAGGGAAACCATCTGGTCAAAGCAAATTTAAAAATGCCACCATCCCATTTAGAATATAAAATACATTTTTTTATAAATATTTTATTCCTCTTTTTTGGTGGTATCAAAATAAATAATTCTCTATGCCGGTGACAACTTTGAGAGCACAACTCATTTTAATATAAAAACATTAATTTATTTAATCAATAAAATATTGAAAAAGATGCAATGCAAACTTTAGATAACACAAGAAACATGATAATGAATATTAAATTCTTACGCACTGTGCAAATATTGAAAACTTCCCACTTCTCCCATAAAAATGCATATTTTATTACCATTTGAATCCTTCAAACATAACGTGAAAAATCCACCTCCCCCATCAATCCACTCTCAATGAATAAATATCTAAAGAGAACAAGAATACACATGGTATGTAAATCTCTATTTATCCTACAGCTAAGTGCAAATAAATGTTTAAAAGAAATAGCAAAATACAAACTGTAAATCTTAAAAAAGGAAAAGGGTTCTTTTAAGATTCCAAATGATATATATAATAATGGAAGTAATATGAAATCACAAGTTTAATTTGGTTCTACTCTTGAAAATTTTTTATGAAATCACACTATTTGCTTTGGGACGTGTTAAAGATAAGATTTAATTATATACATGCCCCACCGTAATAGCTCGAGCTCTTTTAGATGATGTGGTTGCCCTGATTAATGCGAGTATGTGACATCTAAGCTTTCGAAATTTGTAAAAATTTATAGAATATTGATATTCAGCTCTACTTGTTGAAGGCATAAAGCTCCTTGTAAAAATCTGTATTGAGTTGTTTTGTTCTAACTTTGTTAGGAGGCTTTGAAGTACTTCAGATGTGTAAACCTATTAATTTCTTTCCATTTCAAGATTCTCAAAGGAACACACTTATCAAAAATTATGCATAAATTAACAGAAACTACATACTCTGTCAAATTCCCACACTCAAGTTTCCCTTTTCTAACCCAAGCAGGGTATTTCCAATTATGATAAGCAAAGAAAGAAACGGAATATATATAAAGATTAATGGGAGTACCTGAATCCGTGGATTCGTCTGGAGTCTCCTGTTTTACAGTCAATCCCATGAAATCTCTCTCCATTTTCAAAACAAATTTTCACCTCAGATGGAAAGGAAGAATCCTTTCAGGGTCTGAACGGATGATAAAAAAACAGCTGCTTGGGCTTGGCTATGCTTCTAGAGAGAGAAAATTGAAATTCGGCGGGAGAGAGAAATGAGGATTTGTATTGTGTATGCAACGCAGTTCGTGACACGAGTTAACAAGCTTCATACTTTTCCCGTGGCCAATACCCACCGCCTACAGCCGGTTACCGATTCTGCACCACCGGAAAATGAGACGGAAGATTCTTCTCACAATAATTACACATGAGATCTCCAATCTTTAGGATGTATGATTCAGTCCCTTAACTATTTTTCTTGGTCAAACAAGCACTTAATTCTTCAACTTTTGATTACACCATTTCCATATCCCTTAACAGCTTGTTTGATTCCCTTTATTCTCTCAATTTATAAATTTACCTACCACTGATTTGACATTTAATTTGATAACTATTCACGTACAACTATATATTTCACAACTTTTTACATTTCCAAAAGATATTTTACCTCTCTCCTCATTATAAATTCCCCAAATAAATAAGATCAAACAAGCTCTAAATAAAATTTTCATTTTACTCCTTTAGTACCTTTTCAACTCGAAATGTTTGTTCCAAAAAAAAAGTTCAAACTTGAGAAGTAAAGTTAAAGCAATGAGAAATTAATTGATTGGAGCTTATTTATAAACTGTGGAATTATATTCAAACCCCAGAAAATATTTATCACACCATATTTTTTTTATTTACTGAATTAACCATAATTTAAATTGACCTAAATAACCATCCTTTTATTTTTATTTTTTTTCTTTTCTAATTTTTGTACATCACACTTTCTCAAACAATTTGAAACTCGGATTCGCCTCTGCCACTAGCCCACCACCATTCTCCTTACCACCACCGCCATCTTCCTTGTTTTTGCCGTTTCGTTTGACTCGACTACCAACATTATTCTATTCTTCACCGCTGTAGCCGTTTCACTTGTCAATTGTCACCACTGCCATTTTCACTATTTTTCTTAATTTCTGTCCAATCCCGGTTTCTGTAAGCCTCTAAGCCTAAAAAGTATGCCCCCATAAAGAAATGAAATAAGAAAGGTAAATCAAATGAAGGAGAGCAGGAGCCATCTTGTTAGTCAAAGTCCCGACAGTCCTCGTTTATCAGATCGTCGACCTTGGAGATCCCAAATACTATCGTCTTGGAGATGCCATTAGGAGAGGAGCTCGATGGACATGGGTGACTGCACGTAAAGAGAAGGATGTAATTTTTGAAGGGAAGAAGAAACAGAAGAAGAGCAATGGCAGTAGTGGGGTAAGTGTGGCGGAGTTGAATTAACTGGGAGAGGAGATAATAGATTATTGGATAACTCTTGAAGTTCAATATTCTCTTTTCCCTATTGATTTTGTTGGTTGGATGTTTGACTCGACGGTGATGAAGTAGTGCCGGGAAATGGTTTTATGCTCATCGCCAGGGCCTGTGGTGTACCCTGATAATATTCAGTCTATTTTTTTATTAAGGCTAAAGTAGTAATAAATTAAAGTGTGGTGTTAATATAAGAAACAACTTTTAATTGGTGTGTATTTAAATTGTGGCGTGATTAAATTGGTGTGTATTTACATATATCAGTTCTTAATTTTATGAATAAGGCAGAATTTAGTATTTTTAGAATACAAGAATTTTGTTCGTTAAACTGTCTAAGTTATTCTATTTTTTTCTTGTTTTTCGAGTGCAATGAAAAAGTCATCAACAAATATTCTAATTCTCTACAAAATTCTCGAAATTACAACTACTGATAAAACACAAATATATATTATAGCTTTTGTCAAGTGCTTGTTCGATTTTGAATTTTTGTTTCTATAGTTGTTGAATTTTAATTTCTCGTGATTTATGTTTGGCAGCCAATTATAAGCCATTATAAAATTGGGATATAACGTTTAATTTTGACCAAGAACTGTATCCGTTAAATTAAGATAATCTTACAGTATGTATTTATCACACCAAAATTAACTAAAAATCATATGTTAAGATAATCTTTATCTTTTTGTATTTAAAGGAATCTTCATTTCTATATTTATTATTATTATCTCAATGAAACCAATTACAACTCTCAACCATTCAACCATTATGAATAAAAAAAAAATTGAAGATGCATTTCTCTAAATTAAATACTCATAAATAAAAAAATTAAAGTACATTTCACAATAGTAAAGAAAAAACTTTCAATGTATCCGCAAACCAAACTTTCAAAATCTTCACTTATAGACCGAATTAAAATTACGTTTCTCCATTCCTACAAGTTTACAGTTTTTTCGGCAAACATCAAGCAAATTTTCATAGTAAAAATAAATCGACCTTTAGTATTTCTTCTTTTTTTTGTACTTAAAAAAAATTAAAACTAAGTGGAGATTTTGAAAGTGTTTAATTTGGTGATTCACAGAAATATTAATTATTTTCACAATGCTCTATGGCGCTTTTTTGAAAATGTTGATTTTTTTAAGCATTCATTCTTAACCATTTATTTTACTTTTAGCCTAAAATATTTTGATTTTTTTTTTATCTTTTACAATATTTTGAATCAAGAGTCACTTATTCTAAAGAAATATACTTGCATTTTTCTATTTTGATTTATTTACAAGTGTTTGGAGAGGAGATTATAATTAGTTTAATTGAGATAAATACAGAAATGAATATTATATATAAGATTTATATTGTTAATTAGTGGGATAAATACGCACCGTAAGATTATTTTAATTTAAGAGATATAATTTTTTGTCAAAATAACATGTCAAATTTATTAGTCAGCGGAACCACCCCGTTATATAATGAAATTTTATCATATAATAATTGAGTTATTACAAGTTGTTATTTGACACCAAATTTTTTACTAAATATTATACATGCACAATTTGTTTACTTACTTTAAATGGTTTTAGTCTTTACTAAGTGTTTTACTTTTATGTCCACAACTTTTATCCTTAATCTTCAATTAATTATCTTTCATTAATTGTTAACTTAATAAAGGCCAAATGGTTTAATGACATTCAATTGAATTTTTCACACCATCCATTAGAGTTCAATTCCAATCCCTTACAATCCCCTTTAATAGGTTAAAAAAAAAATAAAAGAAAGGCAATAAATATGAGTAAAATTTTTGAAAAAGCGAAGTGACATTACATATATAATACTATACTTCCTTATTTTAAATTAGAATTTTTTTAATAGAAAATGTGATTATTTGCATCGTCAATTAATAAAAAGTTGAGGATAAAAATGTAATGAAAAAGATTGTCAATATAAATATAACAAAAATAAAATGTAAGGGCATCTAATGCAATTAAGATGTGGTGGTGTTATCAATTTGTGTTGTGATTGTAAACATATTTTCCCTTTGAATTATGGGGATTGGGGCACACCTACAAGTCGATTTGTTTTACGAAACCAATGTCGGTTCCTTACAGTTATAACTAGCAATAAACTACTAATAGGAATCATCGTAGGTGTGATATTTCATACCAAAAACGCGGTACTCCTTATAAAAAGCTTACATGTGTGTGTCAAAAGCTCAAGTGTTTATAATAAATTAAACTCTATAAATCCACATATTGCCCTTTCTTTTTATTTTCTTTTTTTTTTTTTTGGGGACCCCCAAACCCCCAGCGGCAGGAAACAACCCCCCAAAATCTTAGGAGAAGTAAAAAAAAGGGGGAGAAGGGGAAAAATGTGTTGATTTGTGGATGTAACACGTAACCCAGTTAACAAACTCCATTGTAATGATTATAACAGACCGGTTAATCAATACAGTTATCTTACATGAATGCATATTTTATGATAATAATCTACATTTGAGAAAAAGTAATTATTAGCTAAAAATAATTTAAAAATTTATAATTAACCTAATAAATAATTAAATATCATGGTTTTCAAAAAATAATAATAATAATAAATATCAAATGATTAAAGTATTCCTTCAATCACGTTGGTGGGTAGTGTATTAAAATACAAAAATGAATTAAAAATAATTAAAATTGCTAATAATCAAAGCTATAGACATGTTACTGCCACCCTGAGTGGAAAGGGACTGGCGCGTTTTTTATTTTTAAACGTGACAAGCCTAGAATTTTCGGTTTGACGTTATCTATTATTATTTAAATTGTCTGATTCAATGTATTATTTTTAATTATAATAATAATATATGCAGAATAGATACTAATAAAAAGATTATTGTATTGGGTTTTTGTTTGTTAACGTGACTGTTATTCAAAGATTAGAGTTTTAAAATAAAGAAAATATTAGGATAAAAAATAATAAATAAATAAAGAAAATAAATAGAGACATATTGATAGTCAATTATGGAAATTTTGGGTAGGTACGTGCATGTTCTTGGAAACACAATTAAAAAAAAAAATGTATCGGTGGTTTGTATGATCGTTTTATGGCAGATTTCTAATAATATTATTTTAATGAGATGACCATTGAAATAAGACAAAATTATTATTTGTTATGACATAAATAGATTGACTAGTAAAAACTTAAAAAGTTATTAGTTGGTGTTTTAAAAAGCGTAGTCATGAATTTCAATGCAAAGCTTTATTTTCTTCTTCATAGTTATAATCATTACTAATTTTGGATTTTCGTTACTTGTTATTCATTATAACTAGATTCCATTATGAGATTAGAAAAGTGCTAAACATACAACAACTTACAACTAGTACAAAACTGTATATATGGAATCTGTAAATTTCTTAACAAACATAAGGATACAATATTTCACAAATCAGTGCCACTTATATAAATTTTATATTGAGCTGTAAATACTAGTACATATCGATTTTCCATAAGATTTTTATAGTAGCTATAGAATTGAAAAGTTTGAAAGAGTGTAATTTTTTAAGTATTATTACACTAAATAAAACAACGTCTTTTTTTATCACACATTACATTAATTATTATCTTTAGAACCAATAACCACAAAACACTACGACTTTACATTTATGTAAATACATCTAACGAGAGACCTTATGTAAAAATAAAAAATGGCTTTTCTCCTATTCCTTAGGTATTCATTTTGATTGTTCTATCTCTATTTTGGAATAGAAATATCACTATTCTGATAACTATAGACAGATTCAGGATTTTTAATGACATGTGTATATAATTACAAAACAATCATGTAAAATTTAATTTGAAATTTTATCATTATGCACATGTATCATTTTTCTGGGCAAATGCATGTTTAGGACAGCGTTCTATGCGTTCAAACCCTAATTCGTGTTGCCCTATCAACTCTCCATTTCCAACAGTAAGTTGTTTCACGGGAAGTTCTCAAATGAGTTTTGAAGTTGGGGCGAAATACAGTGATTTTTTAAGCTGGATGCAAAGATGTTGATGTCGCTTGCTCAAACTTTGTTGATCACTCTACATTTAGCATGATTATTGAAGATTGCATGTAGTTGCTACAGTGTGGAGTAAATTTCTCTACTCTTTTAATTAGAAGATAAGCAAAAGAGATTGCCAATAGCAAAAAGCCACTTGTTTTCATGTTAGCTAGCTAATTGTTTGGGAAGATCCTCCATTTATAGGAGCTCTCTTTATGGCGTTTGATACTTTGCTTATATCCATTGATGGTTTGATTCCTTTGGTGCTGCTCATAAATTAACTGGGTCATCTCCTTTGTATTTGGAATCATGCTCTGCTATGGCTTGAAAATGTACTTCTGAACGATTTAATGCTAATAAATAAATTCTCTTTAAAAAAATAATGATAATAATATTAAAAGTTAACACACGTTTAGTTCAACTAGTGTGTTTATAAATTCACTATTTAAATTGGTTTATTTGTTATTAAAAAATCAATTTATTTTACATTTCAACTAGCAAAATAAAATCAATTTATTTTTTCACGTGGAAAGTTAAAAGCATGCTGTTGGGTAATTTCCTCAATGGGCCGTGCTGGTTTGAGTTGGGCCACATTGTTCAACAACTAAAAGAGAAATCCAAGAGCCCAGTTTGAATGTTCCCAATCATTCTTGCTCCAGCACATTCGAATAGTTTGATAAGTGCTCTATGCCTATTCATATATTTCATGAGACTTATGTATGTTATATAACTTTTAACTATTTATATTCCCTCGTTCTGGGAAAATATATGCAAAAATCCTAAAAAAAAAAACAAAAAACAAAATCAATATAGTTTAGAAAGTCTTGTAAAAATGTCCACTTCTAGAAACAAAAAAGTTTATTTCGCTCTTAATAACGACACAATTAATTAAGTATTATGATATATCATTCTCAAAAATTATAAATGTATCAAATGACAATTTAACAATGTTATAGACTATTTCATTGCCGTTTAAGATGGTTTGAATTATACTCTCTTTTGAACAGTCATGGATCTTACCGAAATTTGTTATAGGACTTTCAAAGTTCAAATTTTATTTGTTTAGCCACAAGTGCAAATGATCAAATTCATGATCTTTTAAAAATACGCGTCAAATTTTCTTTTTTACACCCCCCCGGCCCCCCGCGGGGACAAATTGGCAACATCTTTATTTTTATTTTGTTAAAATAAATTATATATAAAATGTTTAGCTATGTGTACTATATCGGCCCACCCTTCCATTAGTACCTAATTCCACCACTGCTAGTCAATTTATTCTCTTTTAAATTAAAAACAAAATGTATCAATTACTATTTTCTTTAAAGTACATTTGTATCGTAATTCAAAGCTAAGTTGTGTAGCAATTATTTGTCTTTCAACTAACAAAACAAATAGCAGTAACACCAGGGGCATATGTATCATAGAAAATTTGACATTATTGTGACATTAGACATCAACTTTCTAAACTCTTGATATCATAAACAAATACTTCTTATTGTCAAACAATATATACATGTCTGTGTATATATAATATACATAGTGCGAATGTAATTCACGAATTGATATTGTTGAAAATGGTTAAACTGCATGACTCATGAATAAGTATTTTGATTGTCAAATATAAGATGCAATTCGAGAAATGAGAATGTTGAGAAAATATATTATTCGTTTAAAGTTCTTTCATCAAATACATCGAATGTGAATATCATCATCATCATCATCATC
This sequence comes from Nyctanthes arbor-tristis, assembly GCA_963692815.1. Lineage (NCBI taxonomy): Eukaryota > Viridiplantae > Streptophyta > Magnoliopsida > Lamiales > Oleaceae > Nyctanthes > Nyctanthes arbor-tristis. The sequence goes on along the minus strand of CAVNYN010287844.1, from coordinate 75,676 downwards.
AATCTAGGGTTTGACTTTGTTTTTGTAAATTCACACTTTCATGATTTCTTCTCATTTCCTTGTCCCCTTCATTTCCAAAATAAATAATAATAGTCAATAAAATGGATTCAATCACTTTACAGAGTAATAATTATCTTATGGGGTATTTGCACTATATACTTGGGTTTTAATCTTTTTTCCAAATTTACTTGGTATTCTTAATTAATCCCACCACCCCACCTCACCCACTCAGTTTGTAATGTTTTTGTGATAAATTTTCTAACAAAATGTGTTACATGTTAAATAATTTGTGTTATAGGTGTAATAATATTTATTATTATGTATGTAGAGTTTTTCTATAAAAACAGATCTGGTTCCAATTTGGAACCAGATCTATCCATGTGGCGCTGATTCAGCCCCACATGGATAAGTAAGTGGGGCCCACAATTTGATTAAAACAAAACCGGATCCCCTTTCAAACTGTTTGTTGATCCTTGTTCCCAAACAATGAACCATCATCCATGCTACTCTTTATTTGTCTACTTTCTCTCTCTACATCCATATATCCCTCCACCACGGGAGCCATCGACCATCGGCGACTTCATGATTGTCTCAACTTCCGGCAAGTCTTGCTCAACTTTGAGTATATATTTTCTTAATTTTTGTGTGTGTGTGTGTTTTTTTTTTAACTTTTTGGGTACTGGTGTTTATTCTGATGCAGAAACAGATTTGATGATTGTTAATTGTTCAACTTGGGAAGATCGAAGCAAATTTAGGTGAATTTTGATATATGGATCGCGTGGGGTACTATTTCTAATTTTTTGGGGTTGCACGGAGGATGATTGGCGAAATTGGGGGAGTTGCTGATTAAAGGAAATTTCGAGATTTTTTTTTTTGCTTGATTTGATTTCAGAGTAAGATTTAAGCATCTGGACTTTTTATGATTTTAGATTTTTCTTGAGGTTATTGGTGTTTAAATTATAGAGGCTAGTGTTGGAGGTGAAGCTCAGCTTTATCATGGTCTGGTTTTGTTTTAATCAAATTATGGGCCCACTCACTTCTCCGGTCAACACCACATGGACAGATCTGGTTCCAATTTGGAACCAGATATGTTATTATAGAAAAACTCTATATAAGTAACAATCTATGTTACTTGGGTTACAAGGTTAGTTATGCGTGTAACAATGCTTGTTACAAGCATAGCAAATATTGTTATGTTTGAACAATCTATGTTATTAAATAATACGTGTTATATATGTAACAATGTTTGCTATGTGTGGCAATCAATATTATGTGTGTTACAAGTTTTGCTGTGTATGGAACAAGTAATGTTATATGTGTATCAATCTATGTTATTCATGTAACAATTTATGTTATTAAATAATTTGTGTTATGAGTGTAACAATGTATGCTATGTGTGTACCAATGTATGTTATGTCAGTTACATAGTTTGTTATATGTGTAACAAGGTGTCAAGTGTGTAGCAAATTATGTTATGTCTCTAACCATTTATGCTATTATTAGTTTAACAAAATCTATTATGTGTATAATAAGCTATGTTATGTGTGAAATAAGATATGTTTTGCTTACAACAACCTACATTACATGTTAAGAATTTATGTTATGTGAATTAAAAAGTGTAATATACTCCAGTTCTCAAATTTTTTGGTTAATTTTTCAAAGTTATTGTGTAACAATTATGTAATAATATTTGTTACTTATTTAACAAGGTTTGTTAAGTCCGTAACATTTGATGTTACATGAATTTCAAATATTATAACATGCTTTACTACATGAATTAAAATGAATAATAATTTGTATTTTATAAAATTAAAAAATAAAAGTAGAAAAGAAAAAATGTAAAAAAGGAGAAGAGAGAAGAGAAAGAAGAAAGGGAAATAAGAAAAGAAATACTAAAGGAAAAAGGAAATAGAAAAGTAAAAATAAGAAAATAAATTAAAAAATTCTGACCAGATTCGGTCGTCTACTAAAATATGGAGAGATTTCGGTCACCAGCGATCAACCATAATCTAGGCAGTCACCGGTGAGCCGCCAATCGGAGGCCAAAATTTGGTCGGCCAATCACCGACAAGGGGTGGGTGGAGGGGTAGGGGCGTTAAAAAATATTCATTAAAAAGAAGAAATAAGAAAAATGTTACAAAATAAAAAAAAAATACTTTTTTGCTACATATGTAACATAATTTGTTACAGAGTATTTTTGAAATATATAAAGTTTGGTAAATATATATATGAGATTTTTTAAAAAAACTAAGGTATAAGTAACACTTCCCCATGCTTTTGGCACACCCATATGCATATATATAAGAAATTATTATGACTTTTCTTCCAATATTTAAAGAGTTTTAAATTTTAAGGCCTAATAAAGAGGGGAAAGGGAAACAAAGGAGTTAGATAATTTTTTATTGTTGTGAAATTAATTAATTAAAAATGATAATGATAAATAAAAATACAAAACTAGCAAGATAAATTTGTCTTATATTAAGATAATATACGTCCTATTTTTGCCGCTGCAATAATTCTATTGTATGAAGATTGAAGGATGTATTAAAAAAAAATATATATATATATATATATCATTAAGAAAAAGAGATTAGCTCTACATACTGTAGTATTATTAGTTATGGAAATATTCTAGTGACTGCTGTAAAAACATTCAATAAAGAGACAAATAATTTCCCTTATTGGCGGGATTAGTTGTCATGCTAGTAAGACTCTGACGGCTAGCACCAGAATATTTCTGTCGCCAATCCAGCCCCTACTACTAATTCGTGTCCGTTTTTAAAAATATCCAATAGAAAAAAGAGAGGAGTTGTTGAGGTCGTAAGGCTATTTATCAATTGCTTATGCCATAAAAATCTAGCGACTGGCGCTAAGTCACCCATCTTATAATCAAAGTGTAGGACCATCAAGACTTAAAACTATGAAATTCTTAAAATATTTAAATTTGAAAACGATTTAAAACAATATAAACCTTTCAATACTTGTGATCTCTCACCAGATGTATACACATATGTGGTGGGAGATAATTAGGACAAGCCCCGCATACATGGACCCACTATGTGTTAATGTCCTCAATAATCTCTCGTCACGTTTGCGTGTGGCGGAATAACATCATACGGGAGATCATTTTGGAACCTTTCAAGGGCATTGTGCTCAAGCGTCTTGCAGGGCGACACTTCCAACTCCCACATCCATTTTACAAGTCTCGATAGAGCACACCATATGGTGTCATATGATCATGTAGAATGTATTGAAACACGCAACGTGAGAATCCACAACTATTTGGCATACTCCTAATGCATGTCATATAGTCATATGACATAATATGATACTATACGTATGGTATTACATCTTTGGTGCAAGAACAACAAATTAGGCTCTATAACATAACATATTTTACTAATCACATTTTCGTCTTGTATATGTGATATAATTAGGCGACTGAGGATTATTTTGACAAAATGAGAAATAATTTTATTAACGTTGAGAAATTTAATCTGCATCTTTGAGGGTTTATTTATTTATTTCGAGTACGTTGAGTGTGTATTTTTGCTTGATGAAAACTCATAAATTCTTGATAATATCAAAGAATAATTTTACTTGGTCAAAAAAATAGAAAAAGTGTGTATGTGTGGTTCATGTAATTATCAATAATATAAAAGTGATACGATAGATTGAAAAATAAGATACTGCCACGCATTAGTTTTGTTTAACTTTTTATTTGTCATTTTGTTCAAATAGCAAAACTCAATATCAAAATATATGTCAATTTTATTTTGATCAACTCATAACTTTTGTTGCCATGTGGATTCATGACTTCACTGTTTCTCATTGGTAGTAGTATAGTTCTGATCTAACACTATATAGTATAACATCATAAGATGCTATATAATCACGTGATTTCTCATGTGACGTGTTTCGATACACTCTATGTGGCCCGTCGTAATGTACACCGCATAGTCCTGTTAGAAATGATGATAATGAAAAAGTGATCTAAACATAATGAAAAAGTCGAATAAATGAGTGAAAAATAGTTGAAAAAAGTAATAGAAATATATTTATATATAAAAATGGTAAATGAAGAAAAAACTTTTGATTTCCTTATTTATCTTTCTAGTTTCTTGAAAAACCAATCCTCGCTTAATTTATAACATTAAAGTGTTAACTAATTCAACTTTAGGCATTTCATATTCTAAACATAGAATTAATACATGCTTAAATATATATATATATATATATGTAGAAGAATTTTATTTTACTTACACGCATGTATGTTATTATGCATACGTGTATATGTGTCAAGCATCTAAGTTACAAGTACTCTACACTTGTAATCTAGATATGTGTCATGTATTACACGCATGCATAATAACATGAATGCATATGTAAAATAAAATTCTTATATATACGTATATATATTTCATTATTTTGTACAATTTTTTGAATAAGTTAAATCGGAAGAACAAAAATTGGACGTGGAGTTCATCAAAATTAGACCGTTGATATTCTAAACATAAAGTTAATACATTGTTTCAGTGTTTTATAGAACTTTTTGATAAACCAAATTAGAACAATAAGAATTAGGTATGAATTAAGCCTATGTCTAGTTTTTTTTTTATTTAATTACAATATACATTAGCAAAAATTAAAAAAAATCAATAGCACTGCAAGAAAAATTATGATGATGATCCAAATCCACGTGCAAAGAATGTGCTGATACTAGTTAAAATTAATAGGAAACATATCAACCCACTGGTTTTTCTATTTTTATTTGTAATATCTCTTTCATGAAAGAGTGTAAAAATTATGCATTGGAGATGCTTTAAGAAATCTCAAAAAGCATATTCAAACTTACTGAGATCTTAAAAATTCTCAATGGAATACACAACATTTAAGAGTTTCAAAATCCCAAATTTTATGATCTCTCACACTCTTTTTTTTGAAGTTAATCTCTCACATTCTTTAGTCGAGTCTCGCTATGGAGAGTATTACCCTCATCTTAAGGAGAGTACACTTCAAACTCTAATCACATATAGTTACACAAAAAGTATACTCTCCTTAAAGTGAGAGCAATACTCCCTTTAGGAAATTTGTTCTTTAGTCCCAAATAAATATACACCCCGCTTTATTAAAAAAAAAAAAGGGCCTCAACGTGTAAGCGGTTTATGACTATGTGGCGTCTCCTGCAACAACAAGTCTTTTCCTGGTTGCTTCAATTCAACTCATTTTCTCTCTCTACACACTCTCTCTCTAAATTCATTTTCAATCCAATTCTGGTCCAAAGTCCAAAACCGTTCAACCCTGCCACCGTCATCTCCCAAGAAAACGAAGAATAATACACGCATAGTCCAGACTAATAGCGAAGAAAAAGGAATAGAAAACTTCCCATTTTCATCGGAATCCATTAATCTATGCTACTGTTCATACGTTAGAATTCGGAACTAGCACTTTAGATTTTGATGCGGTGGTTGTGATAAAGAAAATGCTTTAATACCCAGAAAAGGAAGGGGGGAAAAGGGATAACAATGGTGTTTAAGGGAAGATTTTTTTCTTCCAAAAAGTCGGATGCTTCCAGCCCAGATGGATCCTCAAACAGTCCTCGATCTTTCGGTTCCAACTCCAATTCTCCGATCCGATCCGACAAGAAGAAGCCCAAGTCGTCATCGCCATCCATTTCCAAAGATAACTCCCCAAGCACGCCAACCGGTGCCGCCAGCAAAAATCTACTCAAGAAAAAGGACTCTAAAGGGAAAGAGGCACAGATTTTGAGCAAGCCCAGTTCAGGAACATCGGCTTCTTTTGCTCCTTCGAAGTTGAAAATACCGGAGGAGGCTACCGGGCAGGTACCCACCCCAGTGTCGGTGTCGCCGATAGTGGCATCGTCGCTGGGGTTGAACAAGATAAAAACGCGATCCGGTCCATTGCCGCAGGAAAGTTTCTTTAGTTTTAATAGTAGAGAAAAGGGGGTTCCTTTGGGTTCTAGTAACTTGTCAAAGCCGTGTGACCGTGCTATTGGTGTCGGCGGCGGTAGAAATGGAGGTTCAGGCGGGGCGAGGGACAAATCATTGGTGGAGAATTTGGATAGTGGGAGCAACTCGGATAGCATGTCGACTGAGACCGGTCGATCATGGGACCGGAGCCCAAATGTAGTCAAGTCTCAGGCTCGGTCACGGCTCCAAAATGGGGAATCATCTTCTGGAGCTGCTGGTATGTTTCTTTACGGTTTCTGATTAAGCACGAATAACAATGTCAATACATTTGCACCTGTACTGGTGTAGAAATGTGTCTGGTGGATCTTTAGTTGTGAGATGACACACTCGTGCTAATGTTTGGAATTTGATCGAGTTATTTGTGAGAATCGGCGAATAAATAATGCTGTTTTGGAATAAGATCACTTGATGAGAATAAGTCATTTAAAAAGAAACTTCTGTAATTATAAGAACATCTGTATTTATGTATTACTGTCATCATAACAAAATATGATAATCTTTCACAAAACAGGGTTTTCCTACTCACAAAGTTAAGATCGTTAACTAGTTCAGCTGATAGGCTATTCAAGTAACCTCTTCAACACTTGAAATAATTATCTAATGATTCAATTAATATCTCATCATTCTCGTTCTAGATAAGTAATGCCTGAACTTTAATTAGTCCATTAAATGATTTGTATATGCGGTAGGAGTAGGACGAGTCAAATATAATATATTGCAATATGGTTGGTTAAAGTTAGACAGTCTCCCTTGATAATTGAATGGAAAAACTTTTGACTGAACCTTTTTGGTGATGAAATTATGTTCTAAACGTAATGCTTGCATATAAATGATTTTCTCAAAATCAATTCTCATTTGAACTCATTTTCAACCACACGCTTACCTGTTAAAATAACCTTTGCACTTCTATTCGTAACTTTTCCTTATTTTCTAATGACACATTCTCCCAAAAAATTAACTTTTCACAAAATCAATTCTCCAAAAATCATTTCCATACATGCCTGGAATTTGAGTTTCCTTCATGATGAGCAACATTGACCCCTTTGTCTTGAGACTTGAATGCACGTCTTTTGTTCTGATTGTACATAGGCATGGCTTGAATAAGTTTGAGCTCATGTACAATATTATTGATCAACCAACCAAATGAGAGCAAAAAACTATTTTACTTAAATCCGCAGTACATTAAATCTAAAGAATGACTACAATTTTGGTGATTGTTATGCTTGCCTTTGTGATATTTCTGTGATTTTGAGGTGTCTTTGGAAAGGGATCCTACAGGATGAGATATTGCATTGTCATACATAAAAGTTGTCGTTAGGTCTCGCAATTTGTTATTGGCTTATTTGTAGTGGTTCTAAATATTTTGCTGATCTTGGAAGCTACTGTCTATGTTTTCTGGTAATATTGTTCTGTCAGGACATTTTGATTCATCATGGCGTCATTCTGGAGAACTTAGGAGTTCAAATATGCATACTCCAGAAATGAAGGTAAAATGGTGTATCTCTCTGTTGCTGTCAGATTATGCATGTACAGAAATAATTTCGCTGACAATTGTTGACTTTAATGACCTGCAACTTAATCAATTGTCCAGACATCATACGAATGCGATAATCCCAAGGAGTCTGAATCTCCCCGCTTTCAAGCTATACTTCGAGTTACAAGTGCGCCTAGGAAGAGGTTTCCTGGTGATATCAAAAGTTTTTCTCACGAATTGAATTCCAAAGGTGTACGACCTTACCCATTTTGGAAGCCTCGTGGTTTAAATAATTTAGAGGTATTCAGGTTTCTTCAATTATTATTACTTTTTCCCCTAAGCAGTTGTTCTTACTAATTTGAGTATTCATACTTTCTCAAACTCTCAACAGGAGGTTTTGACTATGATACGCACAAAATTTGACAAAGCAAAGGAAGAAGTGGACTCAGATCTGCATATTTTTGCTGCCGATCTGATTGGGACTCTGGAGAAAAATGCGGAAATCCATCCAGAATGGCAGGAAACTTTGGAAGACTTACTGGTTTTGGCTCGGAGGTGTGTCATGATGTCTCCTGGAGAATTTTGGCTTCAATGCGAAGGCATAGTTCAGGATTTGGATGATAGGCGTCAGGAACTTCCAATGGGATTGCTAAAGAAGCTTCATACTCGAATGCTTTTTATACTCACCAGATGCACAAGATTGTTGCAGTTCCACAAGGAAAGTGGATTGGCTGAGGATGGACCTGTTTTTCAGCTACGGCAGTCACTTCAGCCTGCAGAACGTGTTCCTATGCGCATGGGGAATGACAGGAAGATTTCTAGTGATGCAAAATCCTCCCATGTTCCGCCCGCGAGGAAATCATATAGTCAAGAGCAACATGGCTTGGAGTGGAAGCAAGACAATACTATACCTGAAGATTTGCAATGTTCACCCGTTGAAACCACAAAGAACTTGGAACCAGCTACCAGTAGGAATCGGATGGCTTCATGGAAGAAATTTCCATCTCCTTCTGGAAAGGTGCCCAAAGAAGTTTCTTTAATTAAGGAGGAACCAAATGATAAGATCATGGAAGCTTCAACAACAGTGACTAACACAAGAAGAATCCATGATTCTGATCTGGCTACTGATAGGGCCTCTGAGCTTCATCCTTCCAGAGATAATTATGTACAGTCTTCCATTCCATCCAAGCACCAACGAAAAGTCTCCTCTGGCAACTGGGGTGATCAACCTAGTGTTTTTGACGATAGTTCAATAATTTGCCGCATTTGCGAGGAGGAGGTTCCCACTTTGCATGTGGAAGACCACTCTAGAATATGTGCAATTGCCGATCGTTGTGATCAGAAGGGTCTTAGTGTCAATGAGCGCCTACTTAGAATTGCTGAAACTCTTGACAAGCTTATGGAGTCACATTCTCAGAAAGACTTCCAAAATGTAGGGAGCCCGGATGGTGCTAAAGTATCGAATTCGAGTATGACCGAAGAATCCGATCTTCTCTCTCCAAAACTCAGTGATTGGTCTCGCAGAGGCTCAGAAGACATGCTAGATTGTTTTCCTGAAGCAGATAATTCTGTTTTCATAGAAGATATGAAGGGTTTAACTTCCATGTCTTGTAAAACTCGCTTTGGTCCAAAGTCTGATCAAGGAATGACAACATCGTCTGCTGGCAGCATGACTCCTCGGTCGCCATTGATGACTCCGAAGATGAGCCAGATAGACTTGCTTTTGTCGGCAAAGGGTGCTTATTCTGAGCATGGTGATCTTAATCAGGTATATCATAGTGATGCTGAATTATTTTCGTCTGTATTATCACAAGTTTGCTGATAATTTACAGCATGCGCCATATTAATGCGCCAAATTCTAACTGACACATTCTCCCTCTACTGTTGCGTAGTTTGGGTGCTCTATCTGTTCTATTAATTTATTTCCAGTTAAACTCTTTGCCTTGTTATCTTTTGTACAGTTGTAGATTCAGCTTATGTGAAATTTGTCATGACAAGAAAAGGTCTAAACTTTTTCATGATAAAAAAGATCTAAACATTCACATACTTTTTAACCATAGTCAATTTTGATATAGAAGAGTTTAATGTTCTAGGGAATGCGGGTGTAAGAAGTATAAGGGATGTTCTGGAGGAGAGAGAAAATAGAAGTAACTTCACAATTAAAACATTGTTGTTGAGATTTACTATTGTTCAATTTTACGGAGGCTTCTTTGTATCCTTTCTGGAGGAATCGTGTCTTAAGCATTATCTACCTAGGAAAAGGGAAGTTTCATAATGCATATATTTTTATTATCACAGGTAGACCCTTCTCTTGCTAATTACATTATTAGATATGATTTCACGCATTGTGTATTATAGGAAATCACTTGTCATTGCACCAACCATGGTCCGTATTGCTCCCTCCGTCCCACTAAGATATGCTTGTATTTCTTTTTCGTCCGTCCCAAATTATATACCACTTTATTGATATGTAGTTGAAATATTAGTTCGCTTATTTACCCCTATTTAATGTTGCATAGTTATCAATAAAACAAAACTTTTAAAGTGAAATAAGTAGTAAATTAAAGGGTATATTGGTAAAATGTTAAATTTTACATTCCCAACAACATTAACTGAGTTTTCCTTAATCCTAGTGAAAATAGGAACACGCCTATCTTCGTGGGATAGAGGGAGTAAGATTTAGCAATCTTGCCCCATTCAAATGAAATCCCTGTGTTTTACTGCAGTGGGCAACAGACGTATCAAACTTTCACATATCTTTTCATTTTTAATCAGAAAACATCTCCTTGGAAAATGGTTAAGCTTGCCATCCAATCAACTGGAAAACAATGTTGCTGTTGGATTAATAAGGTCCAATGTGATACACGAGATATGTAGTAAAAGGTTGCCCATTGAGGCCTGTGGCTTTAGAACAGCTAAGGTTCTGTGAGCTCTGCTTAAGTATGAAATTTCAGTACTTCACAGACACTGAAAAGCGCCCAATGTTAGTGTTCCTGATAATTTTGAGGGGCTTATTTTTCTTAATTTCAAGACTACAAGATGTCATAATAGTTTCCAGCTGGGCAGCTTCTGGGGTCCTCTTGTTTATATGCTTATCTGTTTCATATTTCAATGCAACTTGTAATTACCATCTTTCTTTCTTTGTTCATGCAAAAAATGGGAGACAATGTGATTCTATGTTATGTGAAACCCTAATTCAGCTGGCGCCAAAGCTCAATATTTGAGGCTTTCTTGGAGAGATCAGATGTTCTATGCATTTATACATCTATGCGTTTTAGAAACTCTTATATAACATATTAAGTTTTTTAGTTGAACTAAGTCACTGGCATTTGTATAGAATCAATATATTATTTTAATTGTGAGATTAATTTCAGGTTTCTCACACTCTTTGTAAAAGTTTGTTCTCAATTTTGAAATGCAGATGAATGAACTTGCTGATATTGCTCGATTTGTAGCAAATACCCCCCTGAACCATGATAACTCTTTGTCATATTTACTTTCTTGTCTTGAAGACTTGAAAGTTGTCTTAGACCGCAGAAAATTTGATGCGCTCACAGTGGAAACTTTTGGAACACGAATAGAAAAGTTGATAAGGTAAGTTACCGACATACCTCTTTAGCGGTGATTTAAACTGTATACGTGTTTTAATGGAGTACCTTGACATCCCATATAATTTACACATTAATCTCTAGATGATTTAACTCATTCTTTTTTCTTTTTTTATAAAATCTAGAGAAAAATATTTACAACTATGCGAATTAGTTGATGATGACAAAGTTGACATCACAAGCACTGTAATTGATGAAGATGCTCCTTTAGAAGATGATGTCGTACGCAGCTTGCGAACTAGCCCTTTACATCCTACCAAAGACCGGACCTCAATAGATGATTTCGAGATTATAAAGCCAATTAGTCGCGGGGCATTTGGCCGGGTTTTCTTGGCAAAGAAGAGAACAACAGGGGATCTGTTTGCAATCAAGGTTCTTATACAATTTCTCATTCTCTAATACTAATTCCTTTTTCTTTTCCTCATTTCATCTTGGCTGATATTATAAGTGATTAAGCAAGCTCGATTTTATGATATCTACAATGTTAATTTTATTGGTTGTTTCATAGTTTGATGAATGATCTCTTGCAACCTTTGTATTCCAGTTGAAGTTTTAACATCTGAAATGTATCAAACAAATTTAGATTTTTGCAAAAGAGTTGCAAGACCACATGTCTTATTTTACACCATTTTTCTCAACCCTAATTAGTATTTAGTCAAATCATATTCAGAATACTTGAATCAGAATTATGGGTATGTCCCTTATCCTGGTGCCATCTGCGCTCAATGAATTTTCAGTTGAGACCAACTTTCTATGTCTTATATAGGTTCTCAAGAAGGCAGATATGATTCGTAAAAATGCAGTTGAGAGTATTTTGGCTGAACGTGATATATTGATATCAGTTCGCAATCCTTTTGTGGTGAGGTGTAGCTGGCAAAGCATTTTACCTTACGTTGCTGAAAGAACATTTCTTTTAACTTGTATTCTTCACATGTTAGGTTCGCTTCTTCTATTCGTTCACTTGTCGAGAAAACTTGTATCTTGTAATGGAGTACTTGAACGGTGGAGATCTTTATTCATTATTGAGAAATCTTGGCTGTTTAGATGAAGATGTTGCTCGTGTTTATATCGCTGAAGTTGTAAGTTCTTTTGTTGACAACACTTATTTAGCTTTATTTTCTCCATAATGTTTTGCTTATGTGAATGCTCAAATACATATGAGACTTTGATGTGGTCAGGTGCTTGCTCTGGAGTATTTGCATTCTCTGCGTGTGGTTCATCGTGATCTGAAGCCTGATAATTTGTTGATTGCACATGATGGTCATATCAAGGTAATTTACACTTTTTTCTGGTAAATGTTGTTTTTTAATACAGTTTTCCTTTAACGGCTCATTAGACATTCAACTTTGATGGTATCTGGTGGATTGTCCTGTTACCTGATGCTCTTCCGATCTCGCTCTTTTGTCCCCAAAATTTTATTTTTAGCAATAAAGTGGAAAATTATTTTTCATTTGATGAGTTCAACGGATTTTGCTTGTTCTTGATTCTCGTCTTTTCTCGTCTTTTGTATTGCTAATGATGTCACATTTATCTGCTATACGACACATATCATCACCATAACATTGGTTGGGTAACAAGAGGTATTTTCTCCATGAGGTTGGTATTTTTGTTTTAAAATAGAAATGAAACGAGTGGGTGATGGAAATATGTAGACAAAATGGTTTGATCAGTTTTAAAACGGAACACCAACCTAATAGGGGTATGATCTACTGTAATTTAATATCAGGAATATATTTTATGGGGAAAAATAGTGCAGTTCATTTAGTGTTCAACTCAAGATTGTTAAAAATAACTGGACTTTGTTTCGATATTTATCTTTATCTTTTTTTCCTTGCAATATGATGAAGCTGTCTGTCAAAACCAAAGAGAAGCTATGCATTCTAATGAGCAAAAATTAATGTATAATATTTAAGAATCATATAATCATTTGCCCCCATTAGTATTCTATTTCTAATTCAAAATAGAAATGCATGAGTGGAAAGGAGTCATAGAGATCTATGCAGTACAGGTGGTGCCCATTAAATATGTGAATGTGATTGTTTGGAGGTATTTCTGTCTTGAAATAGTAGTAGTTTGCTAATATGGTGTTTATCCTTGTCACAACCAGTTGACAGATTTTGGGCTATCAAAAGTTGGTCTAATCAATAGCACTGATGATCTATCGGGTCCAGCTGTCAGTGAAACATCCCTAATGGAAGATGATGAGCCCCAGTTGTCTGCATCTGAGCATCAGAAGGAAAGGCGTAAAAATCGATCTGCTGTTGGTACACCAGACTATTTAGCACCCGAGATTCTTCTGGGAACTGGGCATGGTTTGTAGTTAAAACACATTATGATATGACACATTATGATATGACTTCAGAATGTTTTTGCATGTCAAAATTGTTCTATGGTTCTCTTGACGGCTCGTGCCTCTTTGATTTGAGTATTTCTGTATTTTCAGGTTTTACGGCCGATTGGTGGTCTGTGGGTATTATTCTATTTGAGTTGATTGTTGGCATCCCGCCATTCAATGCAGAGCATCCTCAGGTTACTACGTTGTTCAGCAATTTTGTTCCATCATGTCAACTCTTTGCCAAAAGAATTGGCATGATGTATTTCTTGTTTCTCAGTGTGTGCTGAATTATTTAAAATCCTTAATGTGAGACTTGCATTTGAATTCATACTTTTCGGCTAAAATTTTCGAGATCGGAAGAGCACACGTCTTGGCATCAAATTGTTCTATGCGGGCAAATGTTTCCAATTCATGACTGTTGCCCCTATAGCTTTTACCTTGATGTAGTGATTTGTTTCTGATGAAGTTAATGAGATAAATTAAAAGAATGGAAATTAGGGCTTGGCTCCTCAACCTTTCATTTGTTGTCCTGGATGACAGTCTGATTCTACTGATACTTTCCAACTGATAATAATATATATAGAATTCTTAAATATTATATATTTCTGTGGAACAAGGGAAAAGAAAGGGAAAAAAGGGGGGGTGTACACTCCATTTGTAATTCTTACAATTTCTGTGTTTCTTTCAGAAAATTTTTGATAATATTCTCAACTGCAATATTCCTTGGCCTCGGGTCCCTGAAGAAATGAGCCATGAAGCACACGATCTGATCCATAAGTAAGAAAAATTTTATTTCTAGTATGATGAGTTGTCGCGAGATCCCAATATCCCGGTTTTCTCAATATTTGTAGTTGTCTCACTGTTATTTTTTTTTCTCTGTGAACATTTCTTTTTCAAAGTATTCTACATTATTTAAATATAAATGTCACTACAATGTGAGTTTATTAACTCGTCTATGTTCAGATTACTCACAGAAGATCCTAGTCAAAGACTTGGAGCTAGAGGAGCCTCGGAGGTTATTTTAGTTTGTTGCATTATTTCGTCAAGATTTGGTTGTCCATGTCTTATAACCATTCAAAGCTAAAATCTACTGTACAGGTTAAGGCACATCCATTTTTCAGAGATATTAACTGGGACACACTTGCTAGACAGAAGGTTTGTTAGTCTCCCTCATTTCAATGAACTTTCTTCTGCAGATAGTGTTTTTTTCTCATCTTCATCAAATGATATATTTTTAAGAGAGTGTTTGGCTAGGCTTTACTAATTTTATTATTGGGGGAATAAGTTTTATGGTAATAGTAGTTTTATCCCTAATAATTTAAAGTTAGCAGTAAGTTACTAATGCTGACAGTATGATTGTTTTAAAAAAAACCACATTCAAATATGTTTGGGAAAAAATAGTCATAAGAATGCCATAGAATTAGTAATACATTGTAATTCTTCTACGTCTCCAGGCTGCATTCGTCCCTGCGTCGGACAGTCCACTGGATACAAGTTACTTTACGAGCCGTTTCTCGTGGAATCCTTCTGATGAACAAGTTTATGCAGCTAGTGAATTTGAGGATTCCAGTGACAATGGTAGCATGAGTGGTAGTAGTAGTTGCCTAAGCAATCGACATGATGAACTGGTGCTGTGCTCTTCAACTAATTGACTTGAAAGCTATATATTTTAGCTTCCGATGTATAATTTTGAATTGATTTCTTTTGGGTAGGACGACAAACATGGAGATGAATTTGGGGGTCTTGCAGATTTTGACTCGGGATCTGCTATCAATTATTCCTTCAGCAATTTTTCCTTCAAGGTAATCTGCTGCATGGCAGGTGCTCATTTTTGTTAATGATATGCTATGCTAGCCATTTAAAACATTTCAGGGTGGGTATGGGGCTAGATGGTTCCATTACAAGAATTTTTTTTTTCTTTTCAGCATTATTAACCAATACTATAAAATTTCATCCTAAGAAATGGGACACATCATGGCTAGGTTTCCCGCATATTGCCTTCTTTGATGCACGTAATTTTCGCATGCTATAATAAATATATATAATCATACCCCACCCAACCTTGCTGCCCCCACCCGTGTGTTTCCAAATGGATGTGATAGTTTGACTTTCTCGTTCATTTGACTCTCAAATGGTACTTGTTGTCCCCATGGCATACTGTTGTTGGGGTTGGCATTTATCCTAGTCCCTACCAGTGTTGCAGCAATAAATATTTTCATTTCTTAAAATTTTAAAAGGTACTCCCTGTATAATTATTTAGTTTTATACTAGTATATGTTTATCATGCTAAATTCTCATCAGTTATAATTAGTCTGATTTTGGTTCTGTTTATTTCCCAGAATCTCTCCCAGCTTGCATCAATCAACTATGATTTGCTTACAAAGGGTTTGAAAGACGACTCTCCAACAAATTCGAATGCATAAAATATGGAACCTCTGCCAAATTTGATGACATAGAGGAGCCATTTTCCTCCTGTTTGTTTACTCTGTAAATGTATTGTCTTCTGCTCGTTGAATTTTCTTGCTAATAAGACGTACATTCTATGACTGAAAGTATCCTTATGCTTCTGTTGCAGATATAGAAGCTGGTCAAAAGACTCCTAAAGTTTCTCGGGGATGAGTTTTTCTTTACAAAGGCTTGTACTGTGGTAATTTCAAGTTTATGGTCGAGTCTTGTTGTTTGGTCTGAGATGTCTATGGATTATTTCATGCGCTAATATCTTGAATTGATGATCTTCGGCCTGCTTGTACGTGTATTCATCCTCGACAGTGATGAGAATGCATCCCCTTATTGGTATATATATGCGCGAATATCTTGAATTGATGATCTTCGGCCTTCTTGTACGTGTATTCATCCTGGACAGTGATGAGAATGCATCCCCTTCTTGGTATAATATATAAATCTCAATTATGTTGCGCGATAGACTTGACTTTAAACCTCAAAATGTTGACTCGAGTCTTACGGTTCAGGGTGGGCATCGGTCGGTTCGGTCTGGTTTTCTAGCCGGACTGACCCCAAACTGATGCCATCAGTTTCAGAAAATCGGAAACCGAAACTGACCGCTAGCATCCTTATTGCTGACACCGACCGAACCAGTTTTGTGTCAGTCGGTTTTGGCTTAACTGACGGTTTGGCTGCGGTATCTGCTTTCTTATTCTTTTCAATGGAAACGGAATCCAGACATCAAATTCAGCCACAAGAACGAATGTATCTCTATTGTATCTCCGTTGTCCATGGGAACGGGTCTGTGTTGTATCTCTATTTCTGATGGAATGAATGTTTATTTTCCAAAAAAAAAAAAAATTCAGCCACAAGAAAGTGAGACATTCGCACGGCCATTTATAGGATAACAAGAAGGAATTTTCAGAAAAAAAGGGCAGAACAAGGAGGAAGACAACGGGATGAGAAACTGGACGATGGATCTGACAATACTTGTTGTAAAAATTGGAGGTGTACACACATGACGTTCGCAGTTCGTCATCTTCTTCGATAACACTTCAGGCACCGGCGCACCGCACTCCCGTCTTTGAAATTTGGGGTCTGTCTTTGAAAATTGGGAGGCTGTTGTATTTTTACATTGGACTGAGCCGGATCTCAATTTGACTTTAGAAGCCCGCGAAAATTGATTGCAGATTTCTGGTTCCTGCTTGGTTTGTTCACTCGGGTCGGTTTGTACGGTTTGAGTCGGTTTGGTCCAATAGTGGGCGGTTTAACACAGTTCGAAGGCCACTAAACTGCCAACCAAACCGATTCTCTTCAAATCCCTCACAAACCGACCGAACTGAACCTGAAAAAAGCAAAAACCAGACAACTCGGTCCGGTCCGGTCTGGTCTGGTCTAGTCCGTCGGTTTTTAGCGGTTTTTCGGTCTAATTTGCCCACTCCTACTTAAGATAAGAGATTTGAGTTCATGAATTGAAAACGACCATACCATGTTCATCAATATATCTATGGACGAGCATTTTTAACATCTTGCATTGCTTACACTATTGTCTTCACGCAATCTTTCACTCTTGATGTGAGAAATACAGTTAGCTATCATATTCATTCCCAACGGTGCATTATGGATTGAGAATTTGTCATCGCTGTTCAATTACTACATTTAGGTGGGACTGCTAATTTATGATACCAAATTAATATGCTACATCAAGTCTAGTAGTTTGATATATTAAAGCCGTATGAGTCGAAGTTAAAATTACATTCAATCCAAGTACGTCACGCAATGTTATGAGCTTAGGCCACCTCAAAACCCGAATGTACTAGTCAGTTTTCTATTAGTTTAGTGTATTGAAAACTCATAACTCTAAGGGTAAAACTAACAAATGTGCCGGGTGTACCTGGTTAAACAAGCATGTTATGTGAGTGATGCCCCCCACTTAAATTTCTCCGTGCGCTTAGTCGTTTCCAATAATCAATAAGAATAATGTCAAGTAGCACACAGAATGCAAGTCCATGTTTTGTAATCAACTCCCAACACCTCCATAGAAAAAGCCATCAATGGGCAGGTAAAGTAATAAATCTAGTTAGGGGTTGTGAAGATGCATAACCAATAAAGTTGGTAGGGGGCTTTAACAGCACATCAAAGTGGGTTATAATAAAAGCAAAAGAAAAGCAAAAGGTGAAGTAATAATTACAACCCTAGGCTAATTCCACCCAACAAGAACTAATGGAACTGATACGTAATGGCCCCCTACAGAACACAAGACAATGCTAACAGGTTACTGAGACATAGAATGGGGCCATTGATCGAGTATAGCACCGTAAATTTTACTTTACCAACACATTGCCACATGAAATGGTGATTATCATCAACATCGGTGATGAGTAACATCATTCCAAGTAGATAAGTTACTCTCTTTGACTCTCCTGAATATGATAATAACTGCAGCTGTTAATTTCTTGCTAAAATGCATTATGAGAAAACAAAAGAAAAGGTAACAATTGGGAATGAAGTAAAATGATTCCCTGATTAACAACAAACAAACAACACAATAGGTTTAAATTGCTAATATTTTCAAATGGGAGGGATTAAAATGTTAGGGTAGATCTTTAATGTAGTTCACATTCACTGACAGCATCGGGTTGTTCGTGATCGCCTCGTGAGCTTGAACGACAAAGATCTTCAATCCGGCTAGCAACTTGTGTAATGGAAGGTCGATTATCCGGGTGTTGAGCCGTGCAATCAATGGCAAGCTGCAATAGCTGCACCATTTCTTCCTCGACATTCTGGTGACGGAGAAGCTGGAGATCGAAAACTTCAGAAGTCCACTCCTCTCGAACTACTGATTGAACCCATCTTGGCAAGTCAACACCTTCCTCGTTCAAGAGCGCATGAGATGGTGCCTTCCCTGTGAGAAGCTCCAAGAGCAATACACCAAAGCTATAAACATCGGCCTTCTGGGAGACTTGGCGAGGATCCGTCACTTCTGGTGAGCGATAACCAGCAACTCGGTTGGGAGAGGATGGGACTCCAACAAGGTGGTTTAGCCCAAAATCCGAGACTCTTGGCTCGTAGGATTTTGTGAGGAGGACATTAGATGATTTGATGCTTCCATGGGTAATGTTATGACCTTGAGAATGCAGATACTCGATACCTCTTGCGGCTCCAAGCGCAATCCTCGACCTCATTTCCCAATTTAATGGCGTTCGCCCACTTCCTTTGTTACCTAATGACAGTAAACTTTAAACAATCTGCCACAACCACTTGATGTTGATCAAGTAAACACACTACTAACACAATCTAATATTGGTTGTATATACAATGTAGAATTAGAATCCGGAAAAATGCAAATGCAATATATTAACAGCATAAAACACGGAATTAAACAGTGAGGTGTTATAAAATCTTGCTCACCATGTAGAAGTGCAGACAAGCTTCCCATCGCCATATAATCATAGACAAGAAGCTTTTCCTCCCTGCTATAGTAATAAGCCATGAGAGGCACCAAATTCTGATGATCCATGGCCCCGACTCGTTCGATCCTTTCCTTAAATTCCTTCTCTGAAACGCTCACATCCTTCAACCTCTTTACAGCAACTGCAGTTCCCGCTTCCAAAACCGCCTTGTAAGTCGTCCCAAACGTTCCCTTCCCCAAAACCTCGGCCGATGCCCTCAACAACTCCTCCAGATTGAAAACCTGTGAGTTCCTAAAGAAACTCAGTTTCTTGCCCTCGCCATTTGCGCCACCACTGATATCCCTGCTTGCATTCGCATTTGCTGCCAATGCAGCTGGTGAGAGGGAGAATTCGTTATCTGTCCCCACGAGCGGTTTTTCGCCTATCCCGGCTTCTTGATTCTTGATAGTCGTGACATCGACGGACCTCGCCTTCTTTCCACTTCTCTTCCTGCAGAAAATAAACAGAGCCAATAGTAATAAAAGAAGACCTGCAACCGATCCAATTACAATCCCAGCAATGGCAGTTCCAGACAACTTATATTTCCTAGTTTTCCCCAAATTCTCGACCCCATTTACGTTTCCACTAATCTCCGGAGCCGGAGCAGGAGTTTCAGCATTGTCCTGACAGGCATTTTCAAGAGGCTTCCCACAGAGAGAACTTCCCAAGAAAGCATTTTCGGGCATGCCCTGAAGTCCTTTGGGTACAGACCCGTTCAAGCTATTGAAAGAAACGTTAAACTGCTGAAGACTAGGAAGCTCAATATCCGGCAGAGCTCCGGTGAACCCATTGTTTTCCAGATAAAGCGTGCGTAAACGAGTCAAATTGCTAAACCCAGATGGAATTTCCCCAGAAAAATTGTTCTGCGCGAGATCCAACCGCACCAGAGAATGCACAGAAAACAGAGTATCCGGTACCGGCCCTGAAAATCTGTTCCCCTGAAGATAAAGATTCCGTAGCTGGGAGAGTTTGGAGAGGTCGGAGGGAAGAGAGCCGGAGAGGTGGTTCAGCCGGAGACTAATGGTCCGGAGGAGAGTAAGATTCGAGAGTGTATTCGCCGGAATTGTACCGTAAAGGGAGGAAGCCGGTAGCCGGAGGGCGGTAACCCGGTTGTTTTCGCAGAGAACACCCTGCCAATAACACGGCGTCGGCGACGTCACATTCCAGAGAAAAGTCCGGCCACCAACGGTAGCGCGTAGCGCCAGAAGAGCCGCTCTATCACTAGCAAGATCCATTGAAGTAATGGGAGAGATAAAGAAAGGGAGAAGGAAGAACAGAAGCACCACCATTGTTGTCAGTAATGGCGAAGTTCCAGTTAATTGGAACCAAAAGTCTACTCTTTTTAACTGATTTTCTGAGAGTGGCGGGTGGAAGCGGGAGGCGAAAAGATCATTTTCTTCGTTGGACTCTCTGCATTTTCTTGGGTTCCTCTGTCTATTTGTTTATGTGTTTAGTTCAGAGAGACAAACCCCAAGTGACAGCATCAATACGTCTGTCTCTACTTACTGAGAATTATTAAAAACTGCTAAAAAAATGCAGTTAGGAGTTAGAGAGAAGTGATAAAAAGAAAGTATTTGGTCCACATAGTGAGTAAAAGGTAGCAAGAAAAGGGGGAGAATAATAGATACAGTAAGATCAATGTAGTGGACAAGATTTTAAATTTTTAATGTTGAGTCGTTTATTTTTATATGTATGTATAGATAATTGAGAAGAGATATGCCACTCTGTCGAGCCAATCTAAGCCCGTAAATGGGACGTCGCAAAGCTAGTGACATGACTTGATTGACGCCCCTACTTCCGTCTGTTTTGTGAAATCGGGGCCAGGACTATGTAATCTAACGTTACCATTTGCTGCTTCTTTCCTAAAAGTCATTAGTTGGAATGACACCTTTGTCACGTTATTGTGTCGATGCTTCTCTCTGGCAAAATATGCGATCCATCCCGAATTAGTTGGATCCATCTCAAAATATATTTGTTCAACCTTCAAGGTTCTATTAACTAGCTATAATCGTTATAATTTTGTCACTATGAACGTCTCAATAAGTGGATTGTACAGTTTTGATACAAATTAAAAATCAAAGATGAACGAACTACAGGTTGGTGCCCGGAGAGAATCAAATCTTGTTGGCTCGCTCTCAATCAAACAAGAGAAGAACAGATCACTTGCAAGCAGTAAAAGTTTTGCTAGCTAAGATGGCTAATTTCATACGAAATTGATTACTCAAGAAGCTTGACATTTTTGCACTAATATTCAGTTTCTTCTGCATAATTGCTACCAACTATTAGCTGGGCTTATGACTTTTTTTAATCACTGAAAGATCACCTATATACACACCCCTGGTTGTCATGCTTTAGAATCAGATGCTCAAGAATTTCATGACATCTTTTTAAAGAAAGTTAGTTCAAAAGGAGAGTCATCTTTTACACACCATGAACAAGATTGGTATAGAGTGTCGAACAATGATTCCAAGGACAATAGACAGGGGAAGCTCTAACGAGACTACGCTTGTTTTCTGTATATATCAGGTGATACAACCTTATTAAAGTGGCCATTCCCCATCTAGTGAAATGAGTTGAAATTGTCTCTCATACCTTATTGTTTTTATAGATGATTTTTATCCCGTTGTATGTAGATGGACTACCGATGAGGTGGACGCACTTTGTTAAGCATGCATATTGGATAGTATTGTCCGTCCTGTGGTCCTACGTAAATTTCTCTTCTTGAACGTGATGCAGTTAAGAGTCTTCAATCAAAGATAACTGGTAACATCCTAAAATTTTTGGCCATTTTTGAATTCATGAGTTTTACCCGAAAATGATTTATATGGATTAAGCCACCTTATATTGTTAATCTTAACACTGTTGATGCCAAAATCGGACTTGACTCAACAAACGACATTTGTTTACGCGGGAAATTTGTATTCGAATTAATTTGGGTGGTAAATGCTCGATGAAATGAATGTTTTCGTAATAAATGGGAGAGGCAGAACGTGGAAGACAAGAAGAATGAAGTCGGGGTGTTCCACCAATCTTCTGTTTCATTAGCTTCTATTTATAGTACATATTTGCATGGGGGGCAATGATTCATGCATTTAATGTCGGGCCCAAAGATGGGACATGAGGGTCAGATCACTGAGATTAGCCTTACTTTTTGACTAATTACTGTGTAAACCCTGCATGGGGCAAATAACCACCGCCTTTGCATTTAATGTTAGAGTCCAATCAGCCGCAAGTGGGGAGGATCCGCACTTGGGTTTGCAAGCAACTGTTTAGCTGTTATTCTCTTAGGTCGGCGTCGTGAGGTCGCTGGCAAGGGGATTTGAGCGACTTGGCGACCTTATTGCTAAGGCGAGGGGAGATGAGGCGAAGGGGAGCTCATCAGGTAGCCTTGTTATCTAGCGTCTTGAAATATTCAGGTCGCGTTGCCTAACGAAGGGCGCAGGGCCCACTTGCAGAAGTTGCTCATCAGCTGATCCTTGTTGACCGGTGGTTTTAGCGACCACAAACACTAACTGAAACATATTGACGCGACAGAGAATACTAACTCCCGCGAAAACCATAACTATGATTTCGGAGTTATAAAATGTTGACCAACTAAAGAAACTCGCGTTCAAAAAGCTTGAAAAAAGAATGTCACATTCACTTGGGCACAAGTTTCCTCGAACGCTGGCTCAAATATAATACAAATATACAATAGGGGTCAAAAGTAAGAAGTAATCTATAGCAAATTCTGTCAAAAGATCTGCCTCCCCCTATAAACAACCTTAATCTACATTAACATTACCCTTTTTAATCATAGTGTTTTTAGGTTCCTTCAAACATGTGAAAAATGCTATAGTTAACAACAATAGAATAAAGGGCTAATCTGAACAGTGCATATGGTCTGAGATTAACCTGTCCGAAGGTATGCTAAAAATGATCCCCAGATGACGGAATTATCCCGTCAGACACACACATGGCGAGAAATCATTGGACAACCCACATGGTAATTGTCCCACTACCATGTGTGTGTCTTTAATCCCACCAGAATATGACTGGAATTCGGGACTAGAAGGTATGCATTCTTTCAAACACAGGAAGGTATAGAGGAAGATGTTGCTGCTGCACCACAATTTTGAACTTCATTTTAAAGTTGGAAGACTTTTAAAGGTTTCTCACTGTGAATCCATCAGGCATCAGCAGAACAATTTGGAATCAGGAAGTAATCAGGATCATTCATACCAGTAATTTTCGTACTTTCTCGGAATTTACCAGGTAGTTTCCTGTCGATATATCAAACTGGTTAAGAGAAGTAGCACTAGCTGAGGTCCACAAGACGGTAGCTTGTTTGGGCTCTAACTAATTCAAATTACTCTTTTGAGCTTATAATTGAGATCTGACATCACGTTAAAACTTACAAGTCCATTTTAACAAACAGAACATGGCTCGCGTGCTTGATGGCTCCTACAAATTGATTTTTTGCTTTCTCATTCTATTGACTTATTATGGGCTTGTACAAGATTTGAAGGTTCCAAATCAACCAATGGTCTTCTTGGATCCTCTCTGGTTCATGATTCCTGTCACAATTTTTGAAAATTCTCTGAACCTCAAGTGTCAATAAGATATACTGGGAGTACAATTAACACGTTTTAAAGTGTTGCTCAGTTTCTTGATAGATCATTTTCATGTATAATTAACAAGTGTTATGCACAATATTGATTTTAAGGGCGTCTCTCTTTTGTCGAATTATGGGGTGTTTTTGAAGAAATTTGAAATGCCGAAGTAAAGATAATCTATTTGTTTTTTTTTAAGAAAAAAACCGTTACAGTTGAACACAATCACCTTCTTGTTCAATGTTGATGTGCCTTACACAATTTCCTTCAGATTTCAATGTAATTATGTAATTCAATAAGGGAAAAAAAATGAAACCAACAAGAAAGAACATCGTAGTGTCATTAAAGAATGAAAGAATCAAGTTGAAGTTACACTGTACATCTTCTCTACCCTCCCCCCACCCCACCCACCACCCACAAAAAAAAATTAATAATAATAATAATAACAAATAAAAAAGAAAAAGGAAAAACTCTCTATTTGCTGAGCTAACATCATCAAGCCAATTCCCATTTTGGTGGCTCGACCATGAAAATGGAACACTAGCCGACCACCTACCAAGTTAGTTGCGTGAACCTCTTATCTGTTGTCATTTCTAGAAAACAGAGGAACCTTGTTGGTCCTTCCAGACTGGAACAGATCCTATCAATGGAACACAGCCCTAGATGGCTCAACCGGCCATCAACTAACTATGCAACGGTCAACATCCTCTTCCACAACTTGACATCCAATGCTCACTCTTAGATCTTCAGCTCTGCAGGGTTCTAATATGCAGGATGCAACTGGTTCATCCTCGATAATCAAGAATTGACAAACGAATGCATCCAAAGCTTCCTTCATCCAGGAATGAGGACATACTTCTCTAGCTTCATTAACCGTCATCTGTAGAGTTAAAATTTAATATGGTATCAGAACTCGTTCTATAGCAAGATTCCATTAGACAATTTTGTTAGGACAACGTGTGCAGAATTTCCATGTTTGGACATATACCCATTTCCGTTGACGGACGTCTTTCTCAGGCCAAACATCTAATTCCTCGGTGACTAACAGCGAAAACATGGATCCCTCGTGAAACTTCTCTTGGCTTTTGCTTTTGAAAATCCATTCACCTAATTTATCCTGAAAGAAACAAAAGCAAGAAAACAGAATTAGAATACAACAAAAGATCATGACCAAAGGAAGGGCTAAAAATGCTATCAGTGACACAATTTTTATCGTGGTTTTACTTTAGAGTTTTAAGTCTTCAAAATTTCCCTTATTCCTAATTCAATCACAAATCTTAGGAACTATTCGTTGAATTTTAGGAAATGCCAGCGCAGCCGACACAAAATAGACGTCGATGTGAAAAATCATCCATTGAGATTCTCTTCATTTCTTGCTTCTGATGAAAATTGTACCATATTTGCGTCCATCAAATAAGTAATTAGAGAAACGTTAAGACCAAACAGAGCAAGCTTCAACAACAATTACAGATACTAACCCCAAGCAAGCCGATTACACCAGCTTCTTCTAGTGTCTCTCTTGCAGCTGCTATTTCTATATCCTCGTCAATTTCCCAACCACCCTAATAATTCAAAAAAAAAAAGAATAACGTCAACAAGAGAATCCGCACTCTAAATGATTACATACTATTTTATCTCCAAATTACAAAGTAAAAGGATTTAATCGAAGAATACCTTGGGAAACATCATGCTAGAGTTCTTCTGAGAACTGATCAAAAGAACCTCCAGTTCTTCAATTGAAGATGATTTGTTAGTTTTCCTGAGTCTGTATGGAATACATCTGCAGAGTTGCAAATAAAATAGAAATTTAGTGCTCAACTTTCAGCCAAACATTAAAAAAAAGAAAGAAAAAGACAATCAATCTTTAAGAATTTAAATGCTTCCATTTTTTTTCAATTCCTATTCATTTACATAATGGTCGGGATCCCCCCGAGCCCTTTCTTTCCATGTTTATGATTATGAAAGTGATTGTTTATTCATTACAAGCTCTAGCGAGATGGTGGCTCGTCACTCGTTTAATAACACCAAAAGTGATATCATGACAGCTCCTTCGAGCTCCAAATGGGTCGAACATCTTGTCTGAGCTTTTTAAGTATGTATCAAGTGTTGGATTCCATTTCAATCTTAAAAAGGTGTAGCCTTAAGTTGATTACGGTTTTCACATTTGAACACATTACCCTCAAAACATAACCACCCCATGAATCATCATAAATAAATGAAGAAATGTTAATGGAACCCTCAAATAAAGAGATGAATATCAACCCATATGACAACCTTCACAAAAATCAAATGATCATCAAACAGAACCAAAATCAAAGAGAAAAGGTCTTCAATTATTAAATCAATTGGGGAAAAATGCATACCCAACAACAAGGCGATTGCCCTGGTTATACCGCTGCAAATGTCTTCCAGTACGAGATGGCAAAGACACCAATTTCTTGACTTGCATGGTAAAGAAGCAGTTTGTCCCCAAGAGCACAAAGAAAAGAAATGAAAGTTCCCCTATTTATAGAAGCCCAGACTTAACATAAACCGGTAGTTGAACAGAGAAGCTTGGCATATGTTGTATCCTGGAATTCTGGGTCTAAAAATCAATTATTTGTTACAAATGCAAGAGGAAAGAGACTGCTGATTTTGAGAGTTCTTGTTGATAACAGAAATGGCTGAGCTTGTCCACTCCTTTATAATAGAGGAAAGAATGGAATCAAGAATTTGGTGGGGGCGTGTGGTTGTATTTTCTCGGAAATTGAGTGACCAAATGTTATTCGAGTAAAATAATAAGAGTGTTTTTCTGTTTGGTCGATAGGTACATGGGACTGTGGGACGCGTTTGGTTTATTCACAAAGAAGAGTCATGAGTCAAGCACGTGCCGTGTCTGCTTTGTAACAGACACGTGAGACTTGCCAATGGAATTACTGGTAGGACGATGACATTTTATTACATGATGCGATCATTTAATAGAAAGATAGATCTCTATATGAAGTAAGGTCAAGTTTCTTACATGTTAACAATTTGGTCATTGAATTCGTCTCATCTTGTTAGATGAGAGTAGATTAGACTTAGCAAAAATTGCTCACCAGCTGCCTTGCCACTCGCGGAGTTTTGCTCTCCTGTGAGCCCAAACATGAACGGGTCACGCAACCGGTCAGCCAATTGTGCTTGCCCTGCCAAGGTTTGAGCATGAGTTGCTCGTTGCTAAAACCAAGGAAGATTGGGGGAAAAAAGCTGGGAAAAGCTCATGTGTTGGTTAGTACTAGCTCGTGAGTTGTTCGTGCTCACCCTAACATGAACATAAGTCTAAAACATGATGAAGTGAGCTGAACTCGACTTACTTCGACTTGACGAGCAGTAGTATAATTTGTATTTATTTAATCCCTAATCTTGAGTTAATGTATTTTTATTTTTTGTTAAATTTTCATACTTAAGTTAGTTGGTGTCGATTTTTATGTTACAATTCAAGATGGATTTTGGACGAGTTTGGACTAACTTTGCAAGGATTACAAGGAGCGAGGACTAAATTGAAAGAAGGAAGAAGAGCAGAAATACAACAGAACGACTGCAGTCTGCACATAAGAGCAAATTCAGAGAACCAAGTACAATCATGCAGCGAAACAACATACAACTATGCGGCTGCACAGTTCGACGACTGTAAAATTTTACTACTTTTCTTATTTGATTTTTTTTTTCTTTTTTTTTTTTTTTGGAAACATTTCTTTTTTGGTTATTAGGATTCTCTTTTGGTAATTTCTTATGCATAGATTTTATACACTTTTTGAGGGCTTGTTGACCTCATATAAGTAGGTTTTTGACTTAGAATCATATACGGTTTTGGGAACGCAAGATACATTATAGGGATCCAACTAGGAATTTTAATTTTAAGCTTGGGGTCGGAGAAATTTAGAACAAAGATCTTTGTCTCAAGAATTTATTCATATAATCCATATATTCTATGAGAACTTAATTTTCTTTTTGGGACGATCAATATGAACCCATGTTTTTTTATCCAACTCTTGTTAATTATTTTGTGTTAAATCTTTATTGTTGTTTTTCAAACTTTTATCTTTCTAATCAAGTGGTGAATTATTTATTGAGTTGTGTATAAATACTTAGATAAGAATAGGCATTAATGATTAGATAAGAACAGGCAATACTAAGGCAAGAGAGTTAATTTAATCTTGTAGCTAATGCGATCACCATAGGTTTGAATTCCGAGGATACCTAAATTTCTTCTTGATAAATGTGTTTAATTAGATTTATAACGAATTTACTTAACAATAAGTGAATTGGCCTGGTTAAAAAATAGGAATATATGATTGACTAACTTCGAAAGGAATAGCTAATCAATGAATGTGTAAGTACAATGGTGAAATTGTGAGTCCAATAATTATTGATTTCTTCTTAACCCACTAAAATTGAGTGCATTTAATTCTCTTTTCTTTAAGTTTCTTACTTTTAATATTTATCTCTTTTAATTTACTTCTACAATAAACATATATTTGAGTTTTCAGATAGCGCAGCAAATTGATAATTTTGTTACTTAATACGTTTCTCGTGGAAATGACATTCGTACTCTTTAATCACTTTATAACTTGTTCAATCCGTACGCTTGTGGTTTTTATATTATACTATTAATCTCAACACAAGCCGAGCACAAACAGGTTACGGCAAGCCAAACCGAGTTTAGCTTGCTGGACCGTTTCGCCAAGTCTAGAGTAGATCATTTAACAAATTGACATCCTTTTTCTTAAAGAACAAATTGTCATCTTGTTAATAGAAGGTTGTACCGCAATTGTAGTATTAAAGACGATCTCATTTATAACAAACATTTGAGCCTTATGGTGTCAGTCGTTAGCATTATAATGAAATTCATGTTACAATTAAAATAATATAGTATTGGCCGCTGGTACCTTATGGTGCTAGGCCCTACTTAAAAAAAAGACCAAAATATATAATTATCCCTTTATTGGTGGTTTGAGTATGCAAGATTCGCATTCACGTTAGTGAACGGCACTTGATGTTAGCAACTAGCACTATAATGGAATTTATTTGACAATTTCTTACCTAGATATTTTGTTTGTTATACTCACTTGACACCAATATAACTATTTAAATGTTAAAAAGTTTTACGACTTACCAGAAAGGTAAAATCATCTCTGAAAAGAATAACGTATGTGAAATGCTTGGTGTTTACACCAAAGCTAATTTTGTCTTTTGAAGTTCTTGCATACCTCATTACAATCGCACTTAATACAGTTTTCACCGAAACACTAATCCAATTGTTCACCGAAACACTTGAGGGCCCTGCAAATTCGAAAAACTTGCATTTGCCAACCATGTTTTAGGCTTTATAAACCAAATTTGGTATAAACTGCTTTGCCAAACACAGCGCAACATGTTGTTTGTTTCAAATCAAATAGATGAGTCTCATGTCAAATCATGAGTCTCGTTTTATTATATATGATTGTTATAAAAATATATAAAGATCAGATGCAGAAAATGGAAGATTATTAAAGCCGAAACTAAACAGAAAAATAAGTAGAACTCAGTCTACTAGCCGAGGCTTGTGTTCGATACAGTGTATTCAAAATATCTAAACATCATTTTGATCAAGTTAATATACGGTTTTGAAACTCTAGTATTGGAGAACACAAATCAAGTTCTTCTTTAAAAAAGAAGAAACAGGACCCACTCAAAATTATGCCTGAAGTTACCTATATACATTTATCTTTCCAACAATAATTTCGTCAAAACCACATGTAGATTCTTGATTGTTACTACTAAAATGCCATAATTCTTTTTTTCTAAACAATACAATGAAGAAGACAAAATAAAATACCTAACTTCTTTCTAATTGTGACCTTGATCGTTACAAGAATATTAAAATTATTTTCATAATTGAAGTTTTGTGCTTATCAAATATCAAAGTCATATAAAACAAATAAACAGTAGTTAAACAAAAAGACAACGAGATAAGATACCCATAAAGATATGTAACCTACAAGAAAGGAACAATGTGGACCTTCAATCGTGTTATAAACTTGAGACTTTTTCCTGCCTTTCACTTCATATCCCTTTGGGATCTAATTCTCGTGACAATTGTTATATATATTATCGAGTGTTTTTTAGACTAGACTTTCCAAAAAATATAGTATTTGCATTTTTATTGGGAACCTTTTTATGACAATTTTCTTTATTGTAGAAGTTCTTCACAAATGATCATACTAGACCAATTTCATTAGCAAGCTTATCTAAGTAGAGAATGCTCTTCAACAAAACTACTCCAATAAGATAAAAAAAAATGCAGCTTATAAGTTCATAAAATCTTGACTTTTCGGAAGGTCATCCTGGAAAGACTCCTTGAAATGGAAACCAACCTCTATTGAGTCTTACCATTGAACTATGACATAGTTCAGAATTTAAGGGATAGATTTGTCAAAAATAATTGGGGCTCGAGTTCTTTATTATTCAAAGGATGAGGACTCCAGCTGCAAAATTCTCAGGAGGTTGCAATAGTTGAGCTTGTGGCAAGAAATGACGATGGACAAAATTGTATTGGAAAGAATCTATATATATTTACATATATTAAATGACAGTTTGTATGACGCAATTATAATTTCTTTTGACGCAATTAGAAAATCTTTTCCGCCTGCAATTTACGCAATTAGAAAATCTTTTCCACCTAAAACTTTATCGGGCACAATTGATTACAACGCCATACCATATCAGCTATCACTTTTAATAAAAAAATTATTATAAATCTAATAGTGAAAGATTGAACTCGTGATCTATATATAAGAGTAACATGTTTTTAAACCATTATACCAACTCTTTTGTTTGTTAATAATTTTCATTTATATATTACTATTCTTGCGTGTTTTTACTCAAAGAAAATATTAAATTATTAATAATTGTTTGTCTGCAGTGTCTCTAAATTTATAAACATATGAAATTAGATTTATGGAAGAAATAAAGAATTAATTTAATTAATATTATAATATTGACAAAAGGCATTCCCCAATCTGGTTGGATTCCTAAATAAACATGAATGTGAATATTTTTCTTTCTCTTTTATTTGAATATTAATTAATTTCATCTAATATTGATTAGCCCACTTGAGAAGAAGAACATTATTTTGTATTGCTATATTCAAGTTTATCTTTTAGAGATTCAAAATTCCAACAAAAATCACGCTTTGTTTTTTGCCAATAGTTACGAAATAAATAAATTGTAGTGTAAAATATTTATCCCTTTAAAGAAAAATAGTCGTAATTATTAACATTTATAACAGGAAATATTAAGCAAAAATTACAATTATAATTTTTAATTAATCTAAACTAGCGATATATATGTTTAATTAATTAAATATTCAATTTAATTAAGACAATTTATAAAAAAATAAAAGTTCTTAAATGAAATTTATTATCCGATGAATATGTGTTATTAAGTAAATTTATCATTCATATTTATTTCTATTGTGTTATTATTAGTTGACGAATACATGTTATCAATTATGTTTCTTATTCATATTAATTAATTTTCATTGTTTTGTGAATTATAAACTACAAATTTTTTGCTAAAAAATTATAAACTACAAATATTTTACTGATATCAACACTTATCCATCATTACATAATCAAATTTATCTATAATTTAAACAATTAAATAATGATAAATATGTGTTAGCTATTAAATTAAATAGTTAATCTTATTTCAAAAAATTAGATGTATAAGGTAAAAGAGAATAAAAATTGAAAAAATTAAAAATGTCACACGAGTTACCGCTATAAGAAACAAAGTATCGAAAAAGACCTTATTAATAGACTTTTTAGAGGGAAAATTGCGGTACACAGATACTACGGACTAATTTACTTATATATATGCTACTTTTTAAAGATTATATTTGTTATTTGCAAGACTAAAATAGTAATGTGATATTATATATGGGTATTTGTATAAAATAAAATAAATTATCACTCGATTAAAAATATATGTGAGGAAACGAGATATTATTTGGTTAAAATGGTAAATCGTGAAGGTATTTTTTTATGAGTATGAAAATTTTTATGTGAACGAGTATCGAGTGAATACGGATATATACATACTTATACATATTACTAGGCTGTTAACTAATAATATAAAATAAGTTAGATGATATAAACGTAAAATATAGTAAAATATTAATCGAGTTCATAAACGGGTAACTATTAGTATATTATTAATAAAATATTAATTTAACGTGTCAAATACTAACTCAAAATTGTATATTTACTGCTTTTGTTATGCAAATTCAATGGCATATATTTGTTCAATATTTTATTGTTCATTATTATTGAATTTTTTTAGAATTAGTCTTCACATGCAACGCATGAGTGAGATGCTAAACTCATAGTTACTATAATTGATTGTTATTCGATCATTTGATTGCTAATTATTACAACTTTATATGGGTTGGACATGTGAACTTGAATGACGTTTTTGAACGGGACCTAAAATTATGGACTCAGTTATACAACTAAATTTATACTCAATACTCAAAACATGTCACTACAAATATCTAGTGGTGCATGATTTGTGATTCACATATCAATTCGTAATTCTAGAAAATGTAACTAGTATATTGTACTTTATTTATGACATGATATTTAAAAAATAAACTCACACGTTAATTTTGATACAAATGTACACTATAACTCTAACGATTGTCATTATAAAATCATGTTACTTTTTTAAAAATTATATTTGCTATTTGTTAGACTAAAATAACAATGTGGGTACTTGCACAAAATAAAACGAAGTATCACCCAGTTAAAAAGTTATGTGGGGAAAAAAGGTATTATCCGATTAAAAGGAATATGTCGAATATATTTTCTTATATGTGTATGAAAATTTTTATCTGAACAAGTATTGAGTGAATACAAGTATGCACATTGCATGCACGATACATATTATTAGAATGTTAACTAATAATATTAAATAAATTAAATGATTTAAAAGTAAAATATAGTAAAGTATTAATCGAGTACATAAAAGGGAAACTATTAATATGTGATTAATGAAATATTAATTTAACACGTCAAGTATAAATCAAAATTGTATATTTACTGATTTTATTATGCAAATCCGATGACACGTATATATGGAACGCATATGTGAGACATCTTTTGATTCCACCGTTACAATGACATTGCTGTTGTATGATATTTTTAGGTATCTTGGTATCCCATCTTTTAAGAAATTTCGTTTGTTGTATTTAGTGATAGTTATATTTTATTTTCATTTTCAACTTTTCATCTAAGGTAAGCACGTGTATAATATAAACTATAATATTATTTACTTTTACAATACTACAATGCAATCATGAATAAATACATACATAAATAAAATAAGTTGTGCTATGTGATTCTTTTTTTTTTTTTTGGTTTTTCTGTATGAGTTCAATTCAATTAACAACATTATCTTTTAACATTCTTGCTGGCTGTCTTCACAACCCGAATTCTGCTATCAAAATGTATTGTCAAAGTGAATTATATGAATCTCTTTTATTTTCTTATTATCCACAATTATATCACCAAAGTTATATGTAATTACAAGAAGGTTACTTTGTTAAGACATTATTACCTTATCATTATCAAAATATAGTCTCAAATAATAAGAAAATGATTACTCTAAATGACATGTTTTATTGAAGAGAAAAAGTAGAAAAATAATTTTAGGGTTCACAAAGCATTTAACGTCTATCTTGACATATAATTTTAAATAAATTTTAAATAATTGCCATGCATCATAGAAATGGTCATGCTATCATTTCATTATATTTTAACAACTTCTACTGAAAATCTTTACAAATTCGAATTCTTGAATGAAATACGATACTGTAGAATTTTCGACCATAAGTCGAAGTTAAAGATCAATATTTCTGGTATATTGTTACGAAATTTTTATCATTCGACTACATTGTATAGTAGTACGAGACTTATAATCTCAAGACATAGAGATCGCATCATTTAGGTAAAAATTCTATCTGGATCAGATGCATGTGACAAATTTTTTATTGTAAGAAAGACTTTGATACTATTTGATCTAAGACTTCCTTTTACAATACAAATTATATTTGTAAATGTCATAATTTTTATATTCTTTTATAATATCAAATATTTAAATTTTTATTAAACTACTTTTGATATATAACTTTTTTACTAGATATCTACCTGTGCATCGCATGAGTGAAAAATCTAGTGTATATATATATATATATCATAAACCTAAAATAGATAAGTGGCTTATTTGAATAGTATAATATTTCCAGTACAAAGTACAAATGGCCGATAATTACCTTAGTTTCCAAATTTAACTTTCGAAGTACAACGTAGAAAGCTTGATGTACAATAGATGTAAGAATTAAGTCACTAACTATAGTACAATAAAAAGTTGCATGAATTACAATTTTTGTCCAAAAAATATATAAGTGGCTTATTAGAATAGTATAATATTTCCAGCACAAAGTACAAATAAAGAAGACAATTTTTTTAGTTTCTAAATTTAACATTCTAAGTACAACTTAGGAAAATTTATGTACAATAGATGTCAGCACTAACTATAATACAATAAAAGTTGTAAGTACAATTTTTGTAGAAAACATATCTATTTTTTTTTTGTTTCTTCTGATAAAATCATCACTATTTGAAAATTGAAAAATATGCAATAGGGGTATTAAATTGAAGATTTTAACATGAACTTTAATATGAATTAATTAGAAAAAGATGTCTATAAATGTATAGTCTATAAAAGTACGTCAAAGATTTAAGATAAAAGTATGTATTTTTACTTTTTCAATTTTCACATACAACGCAATCTTTTTTTATTAGTGCAATTAAGTCCTTAGTAATTTGTATGACGTTTGATTTAATTCAGTTTAGTCTTAAAAGATCAATTCCAATATGAACTCCAATATTTTGTCAAATATATATATATATATACACACACATAAGGAAATTAATATATATAAGGAAATTAATATATAACGAAATTAGTCAGCGGTATCTTTATACCGCAGTTTTCTCGCCAAAAGTTTGTTAATAGGGTTATTTTTTAGATTTTATTTTCTATTGGGTAACTTGAGTGACATTCTATAATTTTAATTTTTTTAATTGTTTATTATTCTCTTCAATTTTTTTTGTGTGCTTAAAAACTCTTTTTTGAATTTAAATCAGTTTCACTTATATTTTTTTAGTATATGAATAGCTGAGCACTTATGTTATCCCATGATGTATTTTTTATTTTATTTTACGAACACAAACCTAAACATCTAAACTTTATTTGACTCTCAAACTTTGAATTGATGTCTATGGTATGTTTCAAGATGGATAATCAAGTTCAAGTCTTTTTTTTTCCCTTAATTAAGTTGAGTCATAATTTTTTTTTTTTTGTTGCAAACTATTTTTTATTTTTTTTGTTAATTGTGACAATATCATCAAGTGGTATACTAAAATTAATTTCATAAATAAAAATGATAGAGTATGATAATGGATGAGATTCACAAGTCAATTTAATAACTAATAGATAATTAGTATCATTCAATTGCTTAAATTATAGATAATTTTCATTATCCAATTGTCTAACTGATGGATAAGTGTCGACATACTTGAATATTTTTTTAACTAGTATAGTACCCGTACGATGCACGAGAATAACAATGTTAAAAAATATAACAATATGAATTTGAAAAATAAATATAAAACATTTGTGTTTTAGTTGAAAATATAAAAGATGAATAACGCAAAAAAATATAATAATAGAAATTTGAAAAATGAATGAGAAACATTTGTACATGAGAAAATATCAAACTCATGGAAAAAAAATTAATCTGTGATGATTGTGCTGAAGTGTGATTTGGATATTGTGTTTCCTGACTATTAAAAAAGATTAATATAATATAATATAATATATATTTTAAGTTAAGGAGAATTGGAGGGTATTATTAAATTTTTAAGAAAAAAAGTCAGATCATGTAAAAAATGTGAGATTTGATGTTGAAATTGTCAAGTTTAAAAGGTTCGGATTAAATTACACAATAGGAAAAAATGTCAGAGTTAAATTGTAAAAATTAGCCATTTCAAAATAGAAAAGAATAAAATAATAAAAAATAAAATATGACGTTAGCGATTTGAGAGGGAAAAATTTTTTAGACTACTATTGATTTATATATATATATATATATATATAGAGAGAGAGAGAGAGAGAAAAAAATCAATCTTTATGAGTTTCTTTGGGAATTGGGAAATTCCATGTTGGAGGAAAACATGGGGGTATAAGCAAAACATGACGTCATCAGTTAGCTTACAGCTCTAGTCAAAGGCGGGAAATAAGGTAGAAACTACACTTCATTTAGATTAATATACTATAGATTTTAAGTTAATGGCAATTGGACGGTATTATTGTCTTTTTAAATAAAAAAATGCTATCTCACTTTCAAAAATATGAAATTTGAGGTTGAAATTGTTATGTTTGAAAGTTTAGGATTAAATTGGACAATATGATGAAATGCCAGGGTTAAATTGCGCAAATTAGCCATTTCAAAATAGAAAAAAATTAAAAATTAAAAATTAAATATGATACTAGCATGACATTATCGATTTGGGTGGGAAAACTTATTTTGACTATTCTTGATTTAGATAAATATAAATATATATACAAGGGGATGTGGGAGGGAGGGAAATTTGGAGAGAGGTACGTGTGGTTAATACGAGCATCTTAAGTCTTAACTATTATAGTTCAATTTGAACCACAAATTTATAGTTTATAATTAATAGAAATGAAAATACGTATTTTTAGTTTAAGTTAATTGAAAGTTACAATTATAGTTTTTTCTTAATTTTCGTAGCTATTACTATTAATAATTGTGACTGCTTTTCCTTAAAAAAATATATGACTACTTTTATATATTATATTCATGTTGTATTGCTATATGGACTTCGAATAATAAATATTTTCAGAGTACGTGATACCATCTAACTAACAATTATTTCATATAATGTCATTTATCTAAAATAGTGATAAAAATAAAATCATATTTATTTGTATTAACGATAACAATCGGGTTAAAATTTACTATAAATAATAGTTGCATTAATATGATAAGAACAAAATTTCATTATTATTTGGTTGATATTAAAAGTTAATTATTCCTTATAGTAAGTAGGTAACGTAGCCTTCCAAAACCCCGTCATAGAAAAAAGAAATTATAAAATTTCATATTATTTATTTTTTAGATAATTCTACATATATATACACACATATATATTCTTTTTGTGCAATGTACTTGTGAAAATCTATTTAAAATTAAATAATAAACATAATAACTATATAATTTCTTAAGTGTTACTATTTTTTTATTTTAAATATCAGTTAATTTGATTCCAAAAATTGATACTATTTCTTTGAAATTTAATATATCATTATATTTATTTGGTTCAGCTTCTTTTCATTGAACTGAGACTTCTTTTAATATTATAAAATGCGAATAATTACAGAGTGAAAAATACCAATTATAAACATTTAGTTTTTCTCAAATAATAATTAATCTAATTTTTCAAATATATATATATATATATATATATATTGACGATTCTGAAAATCAATATAAAATTCTTTGTCGACTTAAATTGTTGTAATTGACAATCAACGACATATGTCTTTTCAAATTTTGATTTGCAAAAAATAAAAATAAAGTTGATGCACCTTTACAAATGATTTTTTTCTGAAATAAAATTAGATTAATATATTAACACTTCTGGTATTAGTTTTTATGTGAAATATAAAGCCAATTTTATTACTAAGAACTCAAAATATAATGCTAAAAAAGAGAGAGAACTGAAATATAGTAAGATTAACAAATACTAAAAGTTTCTATTTGATGTTTTTTGAATAAGATTTCCAGACTAAAAACTGTAAATTTTTTTTTAAGCTGATTTCATCCTCTTTGCTTGGTTCTCAGTTTTCCGAGTAGACGACGAGAATGGCACTTGTGCTTATTGATTAAAAAAATATAAATAATTACTACTAATTTATGTGCACAGGTATAATAATACACTAGTATTCATACATATATAATACACACGTGTATAATTTTTTCAAAAAAGAAATGTCATTTTCATTTTTCGGCTTGGCGCTACTAGGCTTGACTTGCAAAATTCTTTAATGGAGTCAACAATAGCCCAGGAATCATATTGGGCCTTCATAATAAGAAAAGCCTAATTCTGGATACAATGGGCCTACAAGTTTTAAGAAGTTCGGTCCATAAACTAGCATTTGCGACCTGGCCCGAGACAATAGGGGTTTTTAGTTTGAGGAAAATGGCACTTGATATGGGTTGTCTTCACAATGTCAATAGGTTAGGGGTGTCAACTGAGCAACCAGCTCGCAAGTTGGCTTGGAAAATAGCGGAAGCCAAGCCAACCGGCTAGGGACTCGTTTTTACACAAGCTCGGGCCGAACCTAGCCCTAAAAAATAGGCATGGCGTAAGCTTGGGCTTGCTCATCTAACTTGCGGGCCAACACTGGCTGTTTAATGGGCCAACACTGGCTGTTTAATGGGCCAAAGACGGGCTGAAGTTCAACTTGCAACTTTGAATTTTTCTTTTTCTTCCCTCTCTCTCTCTCTACAAAGAATAAAACTACTCCCTCTTATTAGATCACATATCGAGTTATTTGGCGAGGGGTATATATGTCTACTTACAATTGTATTTCAATTCAATTGAAACAAATTAAAACATTTGGTGAGGATATGTGTGTGTGTGTGTGTGTGTCATATTCTATGGTGTGATAAATAGTCAAGTAATAGATCGGTCGAATGACCGGCCAAGGGTGTGTAACATAATAATAGAGAGAGAGAGATGCTCATGAGCTGAATCCATTTCACTTGAGAAATGGCTAGGTCTATGCTTAGGTTGAGCCCCAATCGAATCAAATGAGATGATATGAGCTAAATCTTAGCTCGAGCTTTAGGTAGTAAAAATCTGAGTGATTATCGGGTTGTGAGTTTACTTAACTTGTTTGCATTCTTATCAAAGATGACACATGAGTGAGAACAAGTTATATCCAACTAACTTTCACCTACCATAACTAAGAAGGTACAATAGTAATGCCAATACATATTGCATGTTATTATGTCATTAGCACATGTTTAGAAATAGAGTAATGCTATAATAACTATTTGGTGGTTAGCAACCGTAATGATGAGTTACTTTTGATTCTCTTCTTAGTTCAAATCAAATTATAAGGAGATAATTATAATGATAAATAAATGAGTTGTGGTGATTTAGTATATACGTTTAAAATATATGAAGTTGCAATTGAATAGTAATTAAATCAGTGATATGCAATGTAGCATTATAACTTGAGTTGCAAAATGAGAATCAAACAAGTATGATCACGTATATGACCACTTAAACTATTGTTTAGTACCACTTGTTCTACTTAGAATTATTTTGGAAATATGGACTAATCATTTAGCAAACTTGTTGGAGTAATATATATGGGTAATAATCATCCCTAGTTCACAACGAAAAAACCACAAGATTATTTATGGTCATTAGATCATCCAAAATTGAGAGTTAAATTTAACTTGTTACATAAATAATAAAGTGAATATTGAATAATTATTAATTGACATATCTGTTACTCGGTATTCTAAATTTAATTATTGATCACTAACATGTTGAAGGTGTTAAAGCAAACATTATTAAAGAGTTGCTAAAAAAATAAAAAAAAGTAAAATGTTGATTAAATCTAGATTAAAAAAAAGGTTGTAATTAAAGCATCACATTGATTAACAGCTCCAAAATAGATCCTCTAAATTTATTTATTCAAGAAATGTACGTTTATGGTTAATTAAAACTTTGAAGTACACCAAAAAAAAAAAAAAAAAAAAAAAAATCTTTGCCTTGCCATGTTGGCTAAACCGCCACCACTAACGCCGACCGCTCCGCCCAAGCCACAACCCTCCTGATTTCAATTTACCGTTATATATCAGAAGCCCCAATTTCCATTCTTTCACTTTTACCCCTTTTTAGATAAACCCTAATCAATTTGGGACTATTAGTTAGTTCTTAAACAATTTTACTAAATCATGCAAACCTCGTCAGCTATATTTAACATAAAGCCTCTGTTGGCTCCCATTCATGTCAGTAATTGCAACTGTAATGCTGATAAATCCCATTGTTACTCTTCAGCGGGTGTTTCTTTCAATCGGCCGGGTCAATATAAGAAATATAGTGTAAATTTGCGTCCTCATAGACGCCGCTGCAGCCGGGCCTATCTCACCCGCCCCAAGGTGGGTAGTGATTAGTCAACTTGTTTTGGATTTAATTTATTTACTTCTGTATGATTGAGGTGTTTGACCTATGCTGGTGTTTGATATGGAACGGATTGTTGCATTGAAATGGACTATTTTGTTCAATCGTTAAAGTGCTTGATCATTTGGTTGTGCATTCTGGGGTTGTAGAAATTGAAGATTTTAGTAGTATCTCATTGCAATTACCGCGTTTTAGCTTAAAAAAAAAAGGCATAATGTTTGGATGCGGTTGGTAAATATTGCAGAGATAACTTTCACAATACTACTTGATTATACCAAGTGAAGCTTGATTATCCTTTCTCAGGGTCTTCACCTACAAAAATCATGTTATCATTAAAACTGAGTAGTTCCTTTGAGTTTTGATAGGGAACTTAACTACAATAGAAGAACGCCTTGCAGCTGGTTCTCTATCTGTCTACATTTAGTATTATGGGTGGCTTACATTGGCATAAAATGTATATGACTGTTCAAAATAGATATTTCATTTCCCTGAAACAAGTAGCCAAAAATCCTTATAAACCATTTCTGGCCGCTTAATCTGTTAACTGGGGAAAAGAATCTATTGTCTAGTAGAGGCTGACAGGAAGTTTCTGTTCATTGACTGGAATGGTAGGTTTCAACTTTCAAGATGTTTGTAGCTTGAAAAATTAATTGCTTGTTATTGGAAAGAATTGCAATTAATAAAAAGATGAAAGGTGTCATAAATTCCTCTTAGAGAAACAAAAAAAGAACGACCATTTTAATCTGCATCACCTGTTTTCTTTTATCCATGGGAATCTTTGCTTTCTACTTTAGGCATTGCACTTGCTACTTTATTACTGAAAGTTTTATATATATTACTTACTTCCATTGTCCAACGCAGAATACGTGGGGGAGATCTTCCGTGCTTAATGAAGTCTCACCTCAAGCACGTTTCTTGGATAACTGTAGGCACATCTCTTGCTTCAATTTTCGTAAAAGAAAACAAGTCGGCATTGATAGATTAATCACTAGTGCCTTCCTTGACAAGTCGACCTTCCATCTATCAAGGCACAAACTTGACAATGCTAAAGTAAGTCATCATAAGTGGCGCTGGACCTTCTATGATTACTTATTTGATTATAAATGCATTTTGAAAAATTTCACCATCTGCATCCTTTGTCTCTTTTTGGTCTGTTTGATTGGTTCAGAGTAGGATCTGAATGAAAATTTTTACTGCTTGAATTTTGTAATATATCACATTTCTACAACTGGAGTTTTCTCCCATCTGCCTGCAGTCACCTCTTTCTCGGTTTTTATGGGCCTTTCTTCCCCTTTTTCCACCCTGTAATATAAAGGCAAATGATCTTCATTCTCGTTTGCTCTTTAGCATTTATTTAAAAGCTTTCTTAACCCCATCCCCACAGATTTACGGCTTAAGTTGCAATTATAGTATTCAAAAGATTTGTCACATGATTTATCTGATATTGGTTATCCGTCGCTTTCATTCTTTTATGGCCATCAAACCAGTAAGTAATTAGTTTTTTTCTTTGTTGGTGTTTAACGAGTTTCATTTTTATTTAACTAATTCTTCCATTTCCAGATCAAGCAAGTTCTTATTCCATGTGCCACTTTGGGTCCTGAAGAGCCACATGCAGCAAGTACAACCTGGCCTGATGGTGTTGTAGAAAAACAGGGTTTGAATTTTTTAGATCCAGAAGTAGAAAAAAAAGAATTTGAGCAGTTTTTGAGTTACAAGCTTCCATCTCATCCAAAACTTCACAAAGGGCAATTAAAGAATGGTCTTCGCTACATCATTTTGCCTAACAAAGTTCCTCCAAATAGGTACCATTCTATGAGTATTACTTGATGCTCATGAGGATAAAAACATGCAACTGTAGTATTACAGATTATGACAATGTGTTAAGAACATGGTTTTTAGGATTTGAGAAAGACTGAGGAACAGTCTACAGCTACCGAAATCTTTATATCTATTGTTGTTTATCTTTCCTTTATTCCTTCCTACCTTGTGGTAGTGAAATTAAATCTAGAGCTGTTCTATTTGCATCATCCGTCAATGAAAACAAGCTGTAGGAGGGTCGTGTTCAAAGACATAAACATTTGCTGCTTCTTGTTTTCTATTGTTCCTTTCTTATCTTTGCCAAAAAGCACAACATAAATCTATTGGTGTATCTTATCTTCTCCAGGTTTTTGCTAATCTAGCCATATCTTATATATTAGAATCAGTTGACTTTTGACAACTCCAATATCTCTCATTCATGTCTTACTCTTGCTCTTACTTGTATGCTTGATGACTTCTAGGTTTGAAGCTCACATGGAAGTGCATGTGGGGTCAATTGATGAGGAAGATGATGAGCAAGGAATAGCCCATATGATTGAACATGTAGCGTTCCTTGGGAGTAAGAAACGTGAGAAACTTCTTGGAACCGGTGCAAGATCAAATGCTTATACTGATTTCCATCATACTGTATTTCATATTCATTCACCAACTAGTACAAAGGTTTGTCCTTTTCTTATCATTTGTTTCAATTTTATTGGCTTTTTCTTTTTTCATTTTCTTATCATTTGTTTCAATTTTATTGGCTTTTTCTTTTTTCTACATCTGGTTTTATAGATATCATTCTTATTAATTTTCTTTGGGGTAAATTAGGAATAACCTCCCCAACCATTGGAAATATTTAGATTGCTGTCCCCTACCTTTCAGTTAGGAAGGGCATATTCCCAACCTTGTGAAAATATATGTAGTTCATTAAGAACTTCACCCAATATCAAATTTTCAATTGAAACCCTTAAACCCTGCTTCTTATGAATTGTAACCACCAGCACTGCCTATTTCAGGATTAACATGGAGCCATACAGATACATCCACAAAGCAAATAAACCCTAGAACATTGCCTTGGGAATCATAGAGTCTGCTCTTTTCTCAATCCTTTCACACCTCTTCTTGGCCCTCTAAGCTAGGTCTGAAACGCTATTCTCTTAGTATCAAATCATGTACATTTAAGCCCCCTTATTATTGATCCATTTTGATGAAACAAAATCACCACTAGAAATTGGAAATTTTCTAGTAAATGCTGTTCTTGTTTCTGGGGTTGGGATTGCTTATGGCGGTTTATGCCAAGGACAATGTTGGCGAAGGAAGTAGCAAAAGTCGAATAACTACTGCTTTGTCTAGCATAGTTTTGGATGGATGCACAACGGACAAGAGCATGACACTGAGGAAAAGTACAGCATTGGAGATGGAACTTCAAGCTGTACATAATGGGGACTACCAAGATAGTTTTCTTCAATGTACGGTGAAGCCTCTGATGGGGGATTTTAGGATTTTAGGGTATGTTATTGGATTTGGAGATAAGGTTGAGAGTATGATGGGTTCTTGGAATTAAGTGCAATCTTTATGTTAAGGTCTAAATTGTAAGATAAGGACATGAAAATAAATGGTGACTAACTATTAAATTTAACGGAACGCGTAATTTTGGATTAATGAAGCATATTTTCAAAAGATTGGGAATCTGCTTGTCAAATTTAAAGGTTGGCGGCAAGAATACAAATGATTCCAGAGCATGGGGACGTGTTGTGTAAATTTACCTTCTCTTTAAGATAATAAATGTAAAATGGAGGAAGAACAACTTTACATGTAGTAAATGAAAGTTAAGGTGCAAAAAAGTTACGATAGCCAAAGCAAAATAAAACATTTCTTCCTTATGACTTGAAGAAAATAGCATGGCTTGCTGCCTATATCGATTATCTCATGCACGATGTATTTTTATATCTTTTTGAAACTCAAAGAAAAGCATCCATAATTTATAAGATTATTCTGATTTGACATATATTTTCATTTGCAAAATTTGTTTTTTTCCATCAGTTTTCTGTCTTTCAGACTATTCTACTTTATGTGTAATTTCGATGGTCTTACTCAATATAATGTCTGATATCCAGGACTCTGATGGTGATTTGCTTCCAGTTGTTTTGGATGCTTTGAATGAGGTATAATAATTCTTTTTGCCTTTTCCATCAATTTGTATCCTTTCTTCATTTTGTCAAGGTTCATAACATGTGAAAAGCTCATAACATATTTTTCACATTCTTTTCTATTTGCTATTTACCCTTTTCTCTTGCTATGGGAATTTTTTTTATACTGATGAATTGTTATTTTTAATGCTCATAGATTGCTTTTCACCCGAAATTTTTAGCATCTCGAGTTGAAAAAGAAAGACGTGCAATTTTGTCTGAATTGCAGATGATGAATACAATAGAGTACCGTGTTGACTGCC
This sequence comes from Nyctanthes arbor-tristis, assembly GCA_963692815.1. Classification (NCBI taxonomy): domain Eukaryota; kingdom Viridiplantae; phylum Streptophyta; class Magnoliopsida; order Lamiales; family Oleaceae; genus Nyctanthes; species Nyctanthes arbor-tristis. The sequence continues at coordinate 31,179 of CAVNYN010287844.1, read as the reverse complement.
AGGTATTATAACAAGTGGTGGTCAGAGGCTGCTTCTAATATTTTTGTGTTTTTGTTATTTATCTTTTACCAATCTCCTCTTCTCCTTTTCTTATCATAGTTGTTACAACACTTGCATTCTGAAAACAAGTTGAGCAAACGATTCCCAATTGGATTGGAAGAGCAGATAAAGAAATGGGATGCAGATAAAATTAGAAAATTCCACGAGCGTTGGTACTTCCCAGCAAATGCCACATTGTACATTGTGGGGGACATTGACAACATTTCAAAGACGATTAACCACATTGAAGTATGTGATTTATGGTTTGACATCAATCTTTGGAAGATCATATTAGTTAGAATCATCTGTTCATGCATAATGCTATAATAATCATGCTGCATATATAGCCTTTCGAAAAGGTAGTTACGTGCTGCCTTTTACAGGCAATTTTTGGACAGGCTGGAACTGAAAGTGATATGACTGCAGCATCTACATCAAGTGCTTTTGGTGCAATGGCTAGTTTTCTCGCTCCTAAGCTGGGAGTAGGATTGACTGGTGGGTTTTCTAATGAAAGGTCATCTCCACCTGTGGAGCAATTTAAAAACTTTAGAAAGGAGAGACATGCCATTCGCCCCCCTGTTGAGCATAATTGGTCCCTTCTTGGAGGCAATGTTGACACAAAACCTCCGCAGATATTTCAGCATGAATTGCTCCAGAATTTCTCTATCAATATGTTCTGCAAGGTGATAATTCCTGGTCTTTATTAGTTAAGATGTTCAACATTTATTGCAGTCTCGCTGAAAATAATTTTTTGGTTTTGGTGTTTGTTGTAGGACTTTTTTATATCATTTATATACTGTATTTACTGCTCAGTTCCTCACCCCCTCCTTTGTGTGATTGAAAGTTTCCTTTGAGAAATCAGGGTTGGCAATTAGCTTTACTTTTCCTTGTGGATAAGCGTACCGAGCATATCCAAGATGAGGTCATTTGATGTATGTTATATGTTGATCTTATTCTTAGTTCGTTGCTTGGATGTGTGGTTATAGACTTATAGTCAATATGGTGCTGTTGGAGTGGCAATAACTGGAGTTGATTTTATTTTGTTTGGTGATATTGGTGTAATAGTCCGCGGGGTGATGTTATTCAGTTTTCATGCTCTTTTATTTTGGTGGTTTGTTTTATTGTTGACAAGTTTATTTTGTTTTATTGTTGACAAGTTTATTCAATTTGGTGACAGATCCCTGTCAAAAAGGTCCAAACATATGGTGATCTGCGAAATGTATTGATGAAGAGAATATTTCTTTCTGCTTTGCACTTTCGTATTAACACAAGATACAAGGTGCAATCACTTCCTTTCGTTCTTAAATTTGTGATCTATCCAAATGCTTCCCAGGCTCCCACCATTACGTGGTGGTGATGTTTGATGTATGTGGTGATTGGTAACAGAAATTGGTTGAAGATTCTTTTTTTAAAGAAACAAAACTTTGTGGTTATTCTGAGTAGTTTTATAGTGATGGATGATCATATCGTATGGGACTTCTGAAGGTCTGAAAGTTGCTTAACTTCTTGCAATCATTAGAAAGTGAAGAATTTCTTTCCATAACTGTAAATTGTGGACAATTGCAATCTGTGGTCTTTGAATGTTCAACTCAATAAACTGATCAAGACAGCTTCAGAAAATCTTTTATGAAACCTCCCCTTATGGGTTGCAATGGTGGGTTTGACTTGGAGTATGTTGCCAATGAGTTCTATAACGTTTTAAGGATAAATTTTTGAAGAAATGGTGTTTCCGTTAGGTTAATGGGATCCGGTCTGGGTTTTGATAAACAGTACCCAGGAATAGTGATATAGGAGGGGCAGGGAAGCATTAGAAGAGAGAAATTACCTTCCAAAGGTTAGACAAGCACACATAACTTTTATATTTTCTCATAAAGATTAACTCCACTTTTAGATCGAAGGAAGACATGTAATTAAATATAGGTTATTTTAACAGATTATGTATAGGTCTTATTGGTTTCTTTTGGGAGTACTTGAAGTTGTATTGACTTGAGAAAAGAATTCAATGTGTACAGGTAAGAGTAATGATATTCATCACCATTAATGATCATCACCAGTTTAGGTGGCATTAAATAATTGGTTCAGTAAGTTTGTCTTTCTTTTCATAACTGGATCTATTATCTAATGAAAAATTCTTGTTGGACAAAAAGAGGGACAAAAAAGGTGACAAAATTGACATGTGGGTTATGTGTTAAGTGTTGATGTAAAAGTGATGTGATGTGTTGAAAAAAAGGATTGTGCCATGTATCAGTTTTGTTAGATTTTTTGTATTTGTTTTGCTTCAAATAGCACAACTCTTATCTAATAACACATGTAATGTTACTTAGATTGGTGATGATCACCAACAGTGATTATTAATAACATTATTCTATAGGAAAAGAACTGGCAAAACCAGGGAAGTAGCGAAAAGTGGGCATCAACTATCCTAATAAATCCTATAAATTAAGGACCTTGTCCTAGCCAATCTCTAGCTCTAAAAAATCTGTAAACTATACATGGAAATAAGAGCTTGTTTGATCCTCTTTATTTGGGGAATTTATAATGAGAGAGGTAGAATGTGTATTGGAAATGTAAAAAGGTATGAAATATGTGGTTGTAATTGAACAGTTGTCAAATCAAATGTCAAATCAGTAGTGGATAAATTTATAAATTGGGAGAATAAAAGGGATCAAACAAGCTCTAAATCTTAGCACATAATTACTGCTTTCAAAATTTTACATTCTCATATAGATTTTCAACAGTAATATCAGATATTGTGGGACATACAACTAATATTGCTATATAGTAATTGATCATGTCCTACCTAGTTCTAATGCTTCAAAAATTCAGGAACTAATATTCATGTTATTATTTCTTGATAGGAGAAGAAGCTTTACTCAGCTAAATGGTAAAGGGTATCAAAAGAATGGAGTGATTTAGTGGATACTGCCGTAGGATTAAAAGTTATAACTCAACAGACCATGATTTTGTGAACTAGACTAGTGATGACATGTGTGGTGCACGTGATGTATTTCTAATCATGTATTTATTGGTGTTAATACATCCCTTGATTGAGTCAAATAATCTTTTGAAATAGATAAGAGAAAAATGATCTGTTGCCAACGGCTGGCACTATTATGGTGCCAGCGTTGGTCCCAGCATTGACACTTGGCAATTGGGGGGGGGGGTTTCTTTGTTCCAGGTAAGATGCTGCCCGTGTGCCTGACACCATTATGGTGCTAGCCGCTGGCACTTTACACATGCGTGCGCTAACACACACACACGTATAGATATATAGCTCCACCAGTTTTACATTGTAACTATCTTCTTCCTTTTGCTAATCTGAAGAGTTTTTCAGAGTTCAAATCCTCCATTTACTTCAGTGGAATTGGACCATAGTGATTCTGGAAGAGAAGGTTGCACGGTTACCACTCTTACAGTGACCGCTGAACCTCAAAATTGGCAAAATGCGATTAAAGTTGCTGTGCAGGAGGTTTGTCATTTCATTTCTTAAGTTTATGATTTCTGATTCGCGCGAACCTCTACCATCCTGTCGCTCTCACTAGGCAAAATTTAGTGTCTTGAAATTTGTGTTTTAATTTTAGTGTATTCTTTATTGCTTTGCATTTATCTAAATTTTTGTGATGCATTTATCTAAATTTTTCCTGTTCTATCAGTTGTTAGAAGTAAGAATTTTTTGTATTTTTCAGGTTAGAAGGCTTAAAGAATTTGGTGTCACAAAGGGCGAATTGGCACGTTATTTGGATGCACTGCTGAAAGATAGTGAACAGCTGGCAGCTATGATTGACAACGTATCATCAGTGGATAATTTAGATTTCATTATGGAGAGTGAAGCACTCGGTCACACTGTCATGGATCAAAGACAAGGACATGAGAGTTTGGTTGCTGTTGCTGGCACGGTTACCCTTGAGGAGGTAATTCTCATTCTACACTGGTTTCAATTCTATCATCAAACTTCGGAGCCCCACAGCCAAAAGGTGTGGGTTCAACTTTAGAGAGAGTGAGTTTTCAGTTGACCATTTTTTGTATGCTATATCTCAGGTCAATTCTATTGGTGCAAAGGTGTTGGAATTCATCTCTGATTATGGAAAGTCATATGCTCAGCTCCCGGCAGCGATCGTTGGTTGTGTTCCAAAGAAAGTACATGTTGACGGAATTGGTGAAACCGAATTCAAGATCACATCAGAAGAGATCTTAGCTGCACTTGAAGCTGGATTAAAGGAACCTATAGAGCCTGAACCTGAGGTTTTTATATTTTAAGAGAATTTATATTTACAGTGCCTCTGTTGCCTGGTAGACGGACTACGGGTCTGGGAATTCTCCAGATTTCAGAAGAATACATAAATGTAACACGCGAAAAGGGCTTATTTTCTTATCAAAGGGAAATTATGTTGACTAAGAAAATCTCTGATAATATTAAACTATGTTAAAAATTTTTTTGTAGTATCATCCTCTTCCCTGCCGTTCCATTTTACAAGAAAATAAAAGTTAAAAAAGAAAAAATAAAAATGTTCAAGCTTTTTCATTCACCTTGCTTCATTACCAAGATGCTATTACTTACTATATTTATATCACTTCTGCAGCTTGAGGTGCCAAAAGAGTTAATATCCTTGGAGGAGCTGCAGGAATTAAGGTTGCAGAGAAACCCATCCTTTGTCCCTGTGGATGAGGAAACAAACATGACAAAAATATACGATGAGGAAACGGGAATCACTCAGCGGCGTCTTTCTAATGGAATTCCTGTAAATTACAAGGTTAGTCATTCTTATCCTTTTCCGAAGTCAAGTATTTGACATACAATCAAATATTTGCTACTTTCTTTTGGCCTCTCTTGAGAATTGAAGACATTTTCTTTTTGCAACATTTCAGATTAACTGATTTTAGTGGCTAGTTTTTCAGCTCTTATCTAGAGACTATCCTGTTTGAAATAATCCCAGTTTTGTACTTTTTGTGAATTGAAAGCTTGAAACAGTCAGTTCTCCATATGATTGTTTTACTCACAGAGTCAGAGTTATCATGGCATGTAGCAAATTATTCCAATTTTTGGAACCTACTGTTCATGTAAATCTGAATCCTTGAATTAGTTTTTGCAGATTACAATACACCCAAAAAAGAAAAATAATAAAAATAAAATTAAAAAAAGAAAAAAACTTTTTTTTGTCAAAACCAGTTTTTAGTTGCACAAGTCTTGTTGGCTATGGGTTTTCTCTGTATCTTTGTGCTACTTTTGCGCTCCTTTGTTTAATTTTTAATTGGGCCTCCTTTCTTTAATTTTTGAACAAACATGTAGTTTGTGGCTTTTTTCTATAGTTTTGATGATTTTTCATCTTTGTCTCAAACCATATTCTTGTTTGGTTACTTTGTCTTATTTTGTATCTGTAGATATCCAAAAGTGAAGCCAACAGTGGTGTCATGCGTCTCATAGTTGGTGGTGGACGAGCAGCTGAAAGTTCAGAGGGAAAGGGAGCTGTTATTGTGGGTGTTCGAACACTGAGTGAGGGAGGTAGAGTAGGCAACTTCACTCGTGAACAGGTGACAATCAACATAATTATTTCTAGATTTTGCTGCTTGATGATTTTGAATGATATTCATTTGCTTCTTTAGTTATTACATCATCTCTTAAGGATTCCATTTATTCTTAAACTCGATTGGTAAAAGAAAACAATTGTTTTGATAAGGCATCATAGTCCTGATACACACAATGTGGTTTCATGCTTAAAGTTATAATTGTTCTGCATGGGTTAGAAGTAAGAAAAAGGAAGAAAAAGGAAAAAAAAAGTCATACTATTGTCTTTAAGCTCATTTATTCAATTCTTATCATTTTGTATAATGTTTACATTTTTCTTTTGCTGTTTAAACTCACTTTTTGTTGACGGTCATGGGGGCCGATTCCATAATTGATGCCTGGAGTAGGTTTTTTATATGACTCTCCGCATATGCCACCCAATTTCTTGGTTCCATTCTGCCTATGATCACTGTGAAACATTACCACATTCATACATTTTTAGACTTACTGCAAAGCTGTCTCTGTACCACATTGGAGTACTGGAGTGTCTTAATTTATTAATATCTTTCTCAGGTAGAACTCTTCTGTGTGAATCACTTGATTAATTGCTCCCTGGAATCAACTGAGGAGTTCATATGTATGGAGTTCCGTTTTACCTTGAGAGATAATGGGATGCGTGCAGCTTTCCAGTTACTTCACATGGTACTTGAGGTAATTTCACTGTCAGTTCAATGTTGTATCAATTTTCAGTGAAGTTCTATCTCTATTCAACTAAGGACGTACTTAGCACCTTATGTCATTTGACAAGTTCTATTTTGCATTTTCCCACCTTCATCCACCATCCTGCTTTTGTTTTGGTTTGCTTGGATTTTGGGAACCAGTTGGGTTGCTGTCTGTTGAGATAACATATGAATAATGGACTGAGTGATTGCTCGTATATGATTGGACTATGGACACAAATATAACCTGTAATGCTTCATCTAGAAACATGTTTGTTAATCTGGATCAATAACCAGGAAAACTGGGACCTCCTATTTTGAGTGTTGTAAATGTGTATGAGATGGGAATTTGCTATCTAACTTCTGTGATGATGATACCAGTTGTACTGCTGGTGGATGCAGTTAGAGACAGTTTTGTAACTAGTTAACTCAGGACAGCTTGTTCGCAAAGTTTGTATTTATTGACACATTAGAGATGTTTGAAAGGCACACTTGCTTGTTGGATAATCAAGTCAGATTGAATGAATGATAGTTGTATAGTCTCTATTATTTTTACTAGTGACAATACTAATCATAGATAGACAACATTGTGCATCTTCTTTTCTGAATTTTCACAAAGGTAATTTCTTTGCAGCGTAGTGTTTGGCTAGATGACGCATTTGATAGAGCAAGGCAGTTATACTTGTCCTATTACCGATCTATTCCAAAAAGCTTAGAACGTTCTACTGCCCACAAGCTCATGATGGCCATGCTAGATGGAGATGAACGTTTTGTTGAGCCCACACCGAGTTCGTTACAAAAATTAACGCTAGAATGTGTTAAAGATGCAGTAATGTATCAGTTTACCAATGATAACATGGAGGTCTGAGTCTTTCCTCTTTTCTATTGCCTGTTTTTGCTTTTTGTTTCTATTTTTTTCTTTTGAATTAGCTATTTAATTATTCTGAATTTTCAGTCTGTGGGAATGAAAAATTATTTAGTTCAAGTATTTCAACTCTGTTCATTTTTTCAGGTGAGTATAGTAGGAGATTTCTCGGAGGAAGATATAGAGTCTTGCATTATGGAATACTTAGGTACAGTACAAGCAACAAGAGGTTCGGAGCAGGCACAAAGATATAGCCCAATCATGTTTCGACCATATACTGCTGATTTGCAGCGTCAACAAGTGAGAATGACACCTTCAAATGCGATGAATTAGTTTTCTTATATACGGATTGAATGCTTTATTCTTTATGCTGTATTTGCTTCCTCAGACGTACATTTCTGAATAAGGATTTGCCTATGGAGTTTAATTTATTCACTGCTTGACAGGTGTTCTTAAAAGATACAGATGAACGTGCATGCGCATACATTGCAGGCCCTGCACCAAACCGCTGGGGTTTTACCTTTGAGGGAAAGGACCTTCTTGAGTCATCTAGCAAAGTTACTACATATGGTAAGTTGTATACTTTTGGATGCATTATTTACAACTTGAACATGTTTAGCACAGAGATAACGTAAGGCATGAAACTTGGAGCTAACGTGGGAGACTATGAAAGCTGAGGCTTCCCTTACACCCTCAAATATTTTAGTTCCATGATGTTATCAATAGACATTTTTCATGAGAACTAAGAGCGTCTCCAATGGGATGTGCATTGGGGAACTTTTATAGCCATGCCATCCAAAAAAGCTTCGGTGGCTAGGGAAAAAGTGGAAGATATCTAACGCACCGTCTAGATGTGGAGGGTGTGTTAGAGACTATCTATTCATTTAATTACTCCTCTTTCCATATTCTCCTCATTTCTAAAAATAGACCTATAATAATCAGCCATCTCCGCAAACTCTTCCAATCTCTAAAATTATTGGAGACATTTTCCTTCATTCTTCTATTCTGGGTAGAAGAACAAACCAAGTAGTTGGCTTAGTATCAACTTGAACTGTCACGGTACTTTTGTGGCAAAGCTTGAAGCTTAGTCTTGGCTTGAAAACTAACACGAAGCTTATTGAGTCAAAGATAGCCCAAGCTCTTAGCTTTTGCTTTTGGATTTGGACGTCGTCATATCAACTTCAGTGAATGAACGTTCCACCTGCTAAAGTAAAGTTATTATTTTTGTCATTATTATAAGTGTTTTAGAGTTATATCTGCCATTATTTAGATTACAAGTCCAATGGTTGGATCTAATATAGTGTACAATCAACAGTAATTCCCTTCCAGGTCCTTACACTCAGTGTTTTGGGTGGCATATACATTTTTATTAAATATAATGACGTATGATACAAGTCCAAATGTAGTGTGGACCAACCTCTCTATGGCTCTAGCTCATGCTTGTCTCGGATTTAACTCTATCTAGACTTGAGGTTCACATTCCTTCCTCTGAAATGGAAAAAGATTGCAGCCTCATGTGAAGGGATGGGCTAAATATAGAAATTAAGATAAATAAATTCTACATCTATAAAAGCTTAAGCTGTGCTTTTCCAACTTTTGTCTCACAGGACGTAATGTGTGTGTATCTGGTAATATGTCAGGTTCTTCTGTGAATGTTACAATAAATAATCAAAAAACTAAATGCAGCCCTGGGTAAATGCATTATGCATCAGAAACCATATGATATAACCTGCTATTGAGGATTCACAAAGAGAGCTGTGATGACTTACTGAAAATATTTTCTTACTCTACGACTTTAGTGTCCTTTTTGTGCACTCAAATACTATGACCTCATACGCATTTGCATTAGTATATGTTCACAAATGCAGAATAACACTGGTACATAGCCATTCATTGTAGATAAAAAGTATTATTTCTAATCTGCTTATTTATTAAAACACAACTTTGTAATCAGTTATTGTCATTCTTAAATTTTATTTTTCCTAGGATCTAATTCGTACCAAAAAATGAACTGTTAAATTTGTTATCCAGGTGAGCATCTAAAATTAGAGGAACAGCCTGGAGAGTTGGATAATGCTGAAATGAACATGCAAGGGAAGTTGCACACTCACCCATTATTTTTTGCTGTTGCGTTGGGACTATTGGCAGAGATAATAAATTCCAGGTAATTTATATGAACTATGGAGTATGACATTAGATTGCATACTGTTGTTTGTATTGCATTTATTCGTAAAATTTGGATTAGCCACAATAACTCCCATAGAGCTTTTCCTTTGAATTAGACTATACAACTTCTCCAATTCATGAAAGCTTCTAGTATCAAATAGGCAATTATCAGACAAGAAATATCAAAGCCAGGAAGTGTTTTGTCATGTTTGTGATCTATAATATCTTGGACCAATGATCAATTTTTACTTCTATTTTTCTCTGTCATGGTCCCGCGTTGTCAAATGGACAGAATTGTGAAAAATGTAAAAATGTGTGTTTCTTAACTAATTTTCTCTGGTCTTTGTATAGGCTTTTTACAACTGTCAGAGATTCTCTCGGATTGACATATGATGTATCATTTGAATTCAATATGTTTGACCGTTTGAAGCTTGGGTGGTATGTAATCTCAGTTACATCGACTCCTGGAAAGGTTTGCACTTCTCTGTCTATATAATCACTTTGTTTGCTTCTCATAGATGAGTGTCTAGCTAATTAATGCATATCCAGGTGCATAAAGCTGTTGATGCATGCAAGAATGTCCTGAGGGGTCTGCATAGCAACAGGATTGCCCCCCGAGAATTGGATCGGGTTAGTTGCATTACGAAATGATTTTTTCCTTAGTAATTTATGCTTTTGAGTTCTTCCAAAGTGGTTGAGATAGAATTGTGGAAGATTCTTCCCTAGTATCCTTGGATAGCTTAGTCTGGAAGATTTAATGCCCTTCTAAGGTGTACAGGGGCAACTTTTGGGGGGGGTTTCATGTAATGGACTGCCGTAGGGCTATGAGGCAATGGATAATAACCCTGGTAACTGCAGTCTGCTGTGCACAGGCTTTGATGTAGCACTAGGTGATCTCCGTAACCATTGCAGTTGGTGTATCTAGTGGTTTCCATCGGTAACAATCTGAAACAGCTTTCTTAAGACATTCTAAGAATTTTCTTGCTTCCTTCAAATTCTGTTACCCAGCTTCTCATTGCTGACAGAGTAAAATCTCCTGCCACGGTGACTGCAGCATAGATATATAAGAAAGTTCAAATCTAACTATTTCCAATAGACAGAGATTGTTTCATACATAAGAATTTTGGCTTTGTATAACCTCGTAAATGATGGACATACCCCTATCCATCAGTTGTTGAGAGGGTGAAATTGACTTTAACCCTTTTTTTTACATCAACTCAAGGCTTCAGATAAGCTATTCTTTTCTGTTGACAGGCAAAACGAACATTGCTAATGAGACATGAAGCAGAAATCAAGTCAAATTCATATTGGCTTGGATTGATGGCTCATTTGCAAGCAACGTCTGTTCCTAGGAAGGTGAGAGTGGGTGTGTTTAGTTCTTATTCAATTGAGAATAGAACAAAGAAAATTAAACATACAATGATAGCACCGTGTGTGCCCTGTTCAGTTTGGAAGTGTGTGCTTCCTCTGGCACTCTTACTTTGTAATTTCTCTTTTTACTCAAGTTCTTAGAAGGACAATCTTTCTGGCTTCCAGGATATTTCTTGCATTAAGGATCTGACTTTGCTTTATGAGTCTGCCACTGTTGAAGACATATACATTGTTTACGAACAGTTGAAGATAGACGAGAATTCCCTGTATTCATGCACTGGAATTGCCGGGGCTCAGGCTGGAGAAGAAGTCATAGGTGAAGACATAATTTTGTGAAACAAGTTAAAGAGAACTTAAGAAGTTTATCTTTTTCTTATTAAGCTAATATGAATTAATTTCTATTCTACAGAGACAGTAGAACAGGAAGAATTGGCTGAGGGCCTCCACAGCGTTATTCCTGTGGGGCGGGGTTCATCTACTATGACCCTACCAACCACATGAAGTTCATAATATGAATTCTTTGCAGATATTATGAGGTACATTTTTTGAATAATTGATCTTATGTGAAGATAACTCACCTGTTGGCAATTTTTTTGAAGTCCTTATCTTGATGTGAAAGTTAAAAGTAGATCTAAGAGACTAAGACAAAGCGTTGCTTTGGAGAATGACAATAATGATGTGTTGGAAGGGAAATAATAGCAATCATTAACGATGACATGTTCAATCCATTTGATTTGAAAGCTTAGCTATTTTTCATATTTATGCCATTTGAATGTTAACTTTGACTCTTCCCCTTACATGTAGGGTGGTGTTTCTTCCTTTTTGTTTTATACTTCATGAAGCCTAACATGTTCTAAATTCATTCTAAGGGTGCCATGTTTAGCCCATGATCTAAGATCTTAAGATGTTCGATTGTGCCATGTTTTATAGCAAATCAATATTATATTTCAACACGCATATGGACAATATTTATTGGCTCCACAGAACATATTATGTAGTGAAAGTGGCCAGTACTAAGTAAAATAACTTTATTGCGATTGACTTCCAGTGGTAATTGCTTGTCAAATTGCCTGCCTGGTCCCTTTTCTCAAGTCTTATGCTTCAAGCAAAAATTTGGTTTTGTCCAAACTTTGGCTTGAATTCTTTTATTCCCAAGAATGGACTAATCTTGCAGTTCAGACTCTTTTTCTTCCTTCATCTATGCTGCTTCAGCATCGTTTTCTTTTGTTCAATTGAGCTCTAGATTTTTCCTCCGATGACTATTGCAACTTTCTGTGAGAAAACATTCAGGATATGGTACTCTGGTAATGAGGGTTGGACACAACTGAACTATACAAACAAGAAAAATAGTAATATGAGCTTGTTCTCTTGAGCTTTATTTAATGAAGTTTTAAATTTGTATAAGTGTGTGGTGGGAATGTAAAGAAAGATTATTGGGATGTGTGAAAATTTGTTTTTTGTGGATAATATGTGTTTAGCATTGATTTGATAAATTTTTGCTTTTATGTAAATCTCCAAAGCTCATACTATGTTCCAAACATTTCCTCAGTGTTTGCCAAAACAAACAATGAACTCATTATGATAAGGACTCATTGATTTGTTTGTCAGGTTGGAGATACTTGCACTTGAAACGCTGCTCCAACGGGATTTCATACTTGTAGATTTGTAGCGAAATTATCACAAAGCAGGACTAGTATGCTGGTGGAAAGTGCTGGTAGCGCTCATGCTGTGCCACTGGTGATTTTAACTGCCAGTGGCAGCTCATTGATTCACAAAACACCAAGGATGAATTTCATTATGACAATGTTGGAATTTATCACAGCATGAAGCACATCTTCCATTAATCACATAGTACAGTTTTTTCACCTTGAAATTTCACATTTGTTTTCCTAGATTCTTGTCTCCATTTTTTACTCTTTTTACCCCTTTATTTTTGTTATTGGTTATTAGCGGTTGTTCTTTTTCTTTTTTTCTTCTTTGTTTTTTTTTTCTGGTGGGGGGTGTTCAAATCTGTTGTACCAGCTAACACATTATATATGTTTAATACCTATTTTTCCCCCTGAATCCTTATATATGTGTCATAATACTTGAATAAAGACAATTTTTTTTTTTTGGAATTATTATATAGTGGAAATAAGAAATTCAATTTCAGTGTTCAGAGTTTGATGTTGAATTAGAATATGTTACGTACTTATGAGTAAATGAACCCGCCTTTTTTTTTGGGTGGGGGGGGGGGGGGTTTAAAATAGGTTATTTATCTTTTTACTTAGGCAGATATTTGTTTTTGAAATAAGTAGTTTTTACATGTTTTTAATCTTAGCCAAACATGGTCATAAAGCAATCAACATTTATGCAATCCAAGTTGGAAGCATTATAATAATGCTTCAACTTTATAGCCGTAGTCTGGCACAAAACCATGTCTTCGCTTTGAAGGCAAGAAGTTTATAAGTCCTTCTAAGTTTGCTGATGTATTTGCAACGATCTTTTACAGGAAGATATTCCCTTTACAATTTCTTTTGCTACAATTGGATGCAACAAAAATCCCACATGGAATCCACTCATAGACTCATCCCATCAACTCACAAAATACAATAGGTGCGAGAATAAGAATAACGTCACGTGAGTTTGTCACTTGCGGAGATGATGTTAAAACCGAGATCGTGTTACCGCCACGACTCAATCCGTTTCTTTGTTAAAATTTGGTTTTTCCTTCTTTTTTTTTTTTTTTTTGGGTGGGGGG
>CAVNYN010287844.1:0-17756 GCA_963692815.1 Nyctanthes arbor-tristis | reverse complement strand
GCCCCCCCCCCCCGAGACTACCATATTTTCAAGATTATAGAAGATTATATAAAATATAAAGAGTAACATAGTATTAATGTGAATTAAAACCTGTTTCCACTTTAAACGAGATTTTCAGAATTTCATGTGTTGCTTGACTTTTAAGTAGTGAGGAATGATGTTTGGGGTCTTAAAACATTGAAGATTGAAAACAATAACTGATTTAACTGTGAGTGAAAATAATTGGAGGAAGCAAATTGTTGGAATGTATATGTGGAAAATGGATCTTTTCCGTAATAAGAATAAAGCATAGTTGATTTTGTGATTAGGTATGTAGAGTCAAGTTTTCCACCAAGCATCCAACAATAAAGATTGTCCACTGAATACTTATATTTTTCCACAAATTGAATAAGACCGCTTACCATGTATTGTCAACACATTTGTAGTTAAACTTTTCCCTAAGGACAAGCTGTGACAACGATGGACAAAGATTTTTAGTCTTTCTTAATATATGATGATCCGCTAGTCCAACGAACCCGTAAATTAAAATCTTATTCTTTGTATTCTAGATGTGGAAGAAGATAATACAATTTCTTCCACAACTTTTGATGATGATCGGGAAGATCACGTTGACAAAGTGGAATAGAGAGCACTTTGAATGTTTAGGGAAATGCCATATAGAATGTACAAATGCCCAAATTGAACAAACATATCCATACTTGGTAGGTTTATTGTTGTTAATTATAACATGGAAACCAGTAAATGGCTTAGGAAATTGGGACCAAATTCATTTTGGAGACACAATACCATAAAAGACATGTGAGGGTTCTTGTCTAAACAACCTCAAAATGATATTACAGCGCAACAGGAATAAGAAAGCTAAAGGTTACTGATTCTATGGTTTCCAGAGGATGGTGGTCTCAGCTATCATGGAAGTGACCACATAGGGATCCATGTTTGAAGCAGGCCTCCTGTCCTCAAAGTAACCTTTCCCATCCTTCTCGGTTTCCCGGCCGACCCTAATCGAGGCTCCCCGATTCGCCACCCCCTGTAAACACAAGCATTTGGAAGAACATCAGTTAGTGCAAATGCCTTTGCAATGGCAGTTTGGGAACAAGGACAGAATCGCATCTTTCGCAATAAATTTGAAGCCAACCATGTCTAGAATTTTTAAGTCCAAATCATTAGTACTTACCCATAAGAAGGTGTTAATGTCAGCTGTTTCGTGCTTTCCTGTGAGCCGGCGTTCATTGCCTTCACCATAAGCAGCAATGTGTTCCTTGTGCCTCAACCCGAGCTTGTCAATCGCCTTCTTAATAACCTCGTAACCTCCATCATTTCTCATGGATTTGGTACTGAATAATTTTTATACATATTATTAGCCAAAAATTGTAAAGGTTAAGACACATAAAACCATACAATTAATTTAACCTGTAGTTGGTGTGAGCACCAGCTCCATTCCAGTCACCCTGATGTAGAATATATATTATGTTTGTTAATTTAAAGCAAGTGGTCCATAACATTAGGTTGGGATCTTAAATGTAAGTAGCACTCATAATTTTAAGTAGGTGGAGATGAAGAAGAGTAATTTTAGCCATAAGGTCTGACCGGAATAGGCTTTGGATCAAAAGACACGATGACACCAGCAATCTCTGTTATCCTCTGTCAACAAGAACACAAGTAAATATAATGAGTTGTACTGATAATGTCTAAAGGGAATAATACCTTGAGAATATTGGAAATCTTGGCAGACTGTAAAGCGAATACCTCAAGAATGTAGCGAGAAACCCAAACTTGATCTCCGGAAGATATACCAACTGATGGACCAACTTGGTATTCCCACTGTGCCATACCCAATGAGGAATTCAGGAATCAGGTAAAAATCAACCCTCAAAACTTGTGAATTTTACCTGTCCAGGCATGACTTCTCCATTGATGCCACTAATGTTGATGCCGGCATAGAGACATGCTTTGTAGTGTGCATCAACAATGTCCCGGCCAAAAGCCTTATCAGCGCCAATTGCACAATAGTACGGTCCCTAATAATCGAGCATTGTCAACAACCCAAAGAGGCTAGAATAGACAAAAGCACTGCAAAGAAAAATGTAAATAAAGATACCTGAGGTCCAGGGAATCCTCCCACAGGCCATCCAAGTGGCCATTTGACATCTTTTTGCAATAAAGTATACTCCTGTTCTATCCCGTACCTGTATTTGAGTCATTGCGGCCGTGTTTCACTTGTGTTATTACAGAATCTCAATACGAGATAACAAAAAACCACTCAACAATGAGAGGAATGAGATAAAGAACATACCAAGTTTCCTCGGCAACAACTTCAGGATGGCTAAATATTTTTGCAGCATTGTACCTCTTGTTTGTTGGAATAGGTTCTCCTGCCGGCGTGTAGGTATCACAAATAACCTATATTTATATATATAGACAGCAAAAATTCAAAATTTTACCAAAAATTAAAAACAAAATAAAATAAAAAATCGAAAGGTTAGTAACTATATCAAATAGATAGAAGAGAAATGCCCTCACAAGTATGTGGTTGCCTCTCCTGAATGGATCAGGGAATATGGCCTGAGGACTAAAATCACATCAAGAAAACAAGCATTAGAAAATAATCAATCACAGAAAATGAAAAACATTTTAAAAATTATTGTAGAAGGGAAAAAGGTGAAGAAATCTTACTATAAGATGACTTCACTGTCTTCACCGGGGGCTTGACCCGTGCTTGAACCGTCATAATTCCACTTGGGAAGCTTGGAAGGATCAGTTACTGGTCTAGGGAGAGTCTGAACCACACCATAGCAGAATTAAAACCAAGTTTCTTTGGTAATTTGGATTTGACAGTTAATGATACAGTTTGGCTTCTTTAGTATGAATCAAGAAAGAGAGATAATCATAAAAGTCTGGTTATAGAGTTCAGTCATGTAGACTGGTGTGTTTAATTTAAGAACAATTACCCTGGCTTTGCTTCTGAGGTCCATTCCAGATCCACCAATCCTGATCAAAGATATTCAAAAAACGTATACATATATTCAAAAAAGTCTTCTTCTTGATGAACAAGAGAAATACCCAGTGATCATCAAGATATAACAAAAACAGAGAATCAGCAAGAACACACAAGAGCTCCGGAGTTCTTGGAAATTTAACGAACCAAGTTAATTCATTGTAATATAACAGAAACCCAATAACAAACAAACCAAACAAGATATCCCACAAAGAAAAGATCAAAACCCAGCATCAGATGTCCAAAAAAGTGGCAAGAAAATGAAGAAATCTTAAAGAACTGACCATATGTACTCAGCAATGATTTTCTCAGTAGTTTCAGAAAGGTCCAAGTTGATGAGATCGTTAAGCAGAGCCATGTCTATTTTGACTGCAAATTGCAATGAACGTTCAACCCTTTTCGGTTTTTTTCTTGAAGAGTTTGTCCCTCAAATGGAGGAGCTGCAAACTGGGAGAAATGTGAATAAAACCAAGTCTGAGGTGGGTATTTTATAGCCACAATGGGGTTCAAGAATCTGGAACGGAAAGAAAAGAATAACCCTTGTGTATTTAAAATGTGTGGAAAATTACCAGGAAATCACGGAAAAGGGATTAATATATGCATTAAAGATTATTATTTACGTTACGAATGGTAGGTGTTGACTTGCACAGAGGGGTGAGAGAGCAGGTTTCTCTATGAATTTATTTGAGGAAATTACAAAAAATGTCTCTTTTAAAAATGTCAAGTGCAAAATTAGACCATTTATAAAACTTGTACAAATATATCCATTTTCCTATTTTTTGGACAAGTTTGCCCTTGAAACATGGATTTATTAATTTTAAATAATTATGTTAAAAAATTATAAAACAACCAGGGATAAATCGAAACTTGTCGGGTTTAGAAACTGTTCGTTCTACCCCCGACCTACGCATCAAAGCTTCAAACGCAAGATGCAAAAATGAATGGGTGTTTTATATACTTCTTCTCCTGCTTCAACGCCTCTTCGCTGGTAGCATCACCAAAGCCGGAAAATCGACCACTGAGAGGTTCGTCTACGTCCTAAACGCTATTGGGTTGGTCGTCTGCAAAGAGATATAAGGCCTGTTTGAAAAACTCCCCAATAAACTTCCCCGTGAGAGTTGCAGAGGCCTTCAACTTTGCCCCAAAATTTCACCCGTAAAGCAACCGTTGCCATGGGTCGTGTGAAGCACAATTGAGGCAGACGGAGTTCTCTTCACTCCAGCTCCAAGCTTACCTTCGGGAATCAAGCGAAATCGTTGGACTTTTTTTGAGACCCACTGTAGACGAAGGCGGTAGTGAGTTACCGGAGTGGACAACACGGCACGGACGGCCCCTGCAGCAATCGTCAATCGTAGTCATCCGTACAGGTAAGGAGGTAAAAGAGCCGAATGCCTGAAATTTAAGTGCATGTTTATGTATATATTTGATTTCCACGGTGTTTCCTTTTTTCTGGAAAAAAAATTGCACACAAAGTGAAATTATCACTCAAAGTTGAGGTATAATATAAGAGGGCAAGTGAATGATTATGGGAGTTATGCCTCTTATTGTCTCACAATCTCAGCACTGTAGTAGGTTAGACACCAAAATTGCTAGAATAGGGGATTCTTTTAGTTAGGGAATTTTAGTGCAAGGTAAACACAACCATCTTATCTTGAATCTGCTAATCCTTGTGAGTGATATAATGTTAGGGTCTGCTATAGAAATCAAAATTCCAAATGCATCTTTCTTAAGTGTAAGGACAGTTTGTTTAGCCTAATTTGTGTGGCACGTGATAGAAATGAAAAATATTAGTTTAGTACTCCCTGGCCAGGAGTTGTGGGGATGATAATGAGCATATTTGAGGTATCATTTTTTGTGCTAATCAGATTCTTTTTTTCCCTTTAACAATTGCTAGTTGAAAGTCTCGCTTCGTATGAAAAAATGGATCTTGAACTCAAAATATGTACCTCTATTGTAGTTATAACACTGTGTAGTACATTCATAATCATCGACCGACAAGCTAAAAAAAAGGTGAAAAATAGCGAAAAAGCTTTTTAAGAAAATGGACAATAGAGCCGAATCCAACACTTTTATGTGAGAAGAACACAACATGTTGCAATGTCAACATCAAAGAATTTGGAAATAGTTCAGGTTCTATGTTGTTGGACCTTAAAACTTCTTTTAACTTTCCCGTTTTATAATGTGGTCTCCAGCATTTTGATCTGAAAATGTTTCAAGAAACGTATAACATGAATTATTTTGTTGGTCTTTTTTTTCTTTGTAATTAGTAGCCAATTGAATATTCAATAGAAGCATGCATTAATCTAATTGTGTCATTTTCGCTAAAATGCCATTTACAAGTTGATAAAACATAATTAAATAATTAACTTCCAACTTTGCTTGATTGAGCCACAATTCTTTAAACTCAAAAGTTGGGTTGATGAAAATAAACTCCATAATGTTATACACCATACAAGTTCGAGCGGAGGTTAGTAGAGTGCTTGATGGTTTTGTTGCAGCTCAAGAGTTGGAGACACGCAACTCTTAGACATTGCTCCTCGCACAGATACGATCCCTCCTTGATGAGAAGATTAGGGCATTGCTGGACCAAATTCTTCTCAAAGAAAACATGGCAAGTGCGGGTGTACCCAGAAGCCCAACAATTGTTTTTGATAGAGAATACCCGTCCGCAGAGCCCGCTTCTAGTCTTGCCCCAGCAGCTCCTACTGAAAGAGAGGAGGAGTCATCTCTTTTGCCTCCAGAAACATTACCTGTGGTATCGACGAACTTAGTTTACGAGCAAACCGTTTTGAAGGTCGCAAAGTGTGAGCAAAATCCAGATGGAAGCACAAATCTGCCAAGCACAAATCTGCCACAACCACAAGACAAGGCCATAAATGATGCACCACCAAAACCTACTCCGGCGCCCTCAACCAAGATCGGAAGCTCGCCTCAAAGGCTACGCGGACCCCTTTCACTCGGGCTTCCCAGCATTATAAGAAGCGAAAAGGAAACTAGTTCTTGATCGAATGCCAGCGTTTTGACTCTATCCTAAGTAGAGTTTTTGCCCATATACATGGCCTGTTTTATGTCTGAAATTCTATCCTGACTGTAATTTTTCTCTGTTGTGCCGTTGCTTAAGGCAGAGTGCATCTAAGGCACCATTCTTATCATTAAATTGTTGGCTAACTCTATTATTTTGTACAGAGTGTGGCGGGCTCTTTTGAACTGTAATGGAACAAGGTGAATTGCAACTTGCCAGATGGTGGCATATGTGACTTCTTTCTCTACAAGAAGCATTGTTCATTTGCCTTTTACCGTACTCATATGAAGCAGGTTTTCTGTACCTTATAACCGTTTCGTTAGGGACTTTCATTGGCTTGTAAATACTTCTCGATAATACATGGGGTACTCTTACTACTTCACAAGAAGTCTTTAAGTTTCTTTACCATGTCCTCTCTTCAAAGGAATCGGTCGTAACAATATGTACAAATTAATATTGAACATGTTATGGTGAAGTTTCAAACCAGATAAAAAATAACGAGAACAAACCTGAAGTGATAGCATTTATATTTCCAGCACATAACAGTCGCGAACTGCAAATCAACAGTGTAGAGTTTTATAGTGAAACTTATGGAGCTGTCGTAATCTGTCTAGAATAACAGCGAGTACTTGTCGAGAAAAACATTTCAACTGTCGGGAAATGCATCAACTGTGTAGAGTTGGTAGGAAATGCATCTACTGTGTAGAGTTGGCAGTGTACTTGATGTAGTTGCCATAAACTGTCTAGAATTATAGCGAATCTCTGTCGAGAAAGACATTTCAACTGTCTAGAATCTTCATCAACTGTGTAGAGTTGGTAACGCATATGATGTAGCTGTCGTAAACTGTCTAGAATTACAGCGAATATCTGTCGAGAAAGACATTTCAACTGTCTGGAATCTTCATCGATTGTGTAGAGATGGTAGCGCACTTGATGTAGCTGTCATAAATGTCTAGAAATACGGCGAATATCTGTCGAGAAAGACATTTCAACTTTCGGGAACTGTAGATCTGCTCTCGTTGCGAAAGGTTGTCTGGTGCGATACAGAGAAAATAGCTGCATGTATGGGGGGTTCAGCTTTGTTTTCTCTTTCTTCTGCCAACCGCCATTGGCGCTATATGTGTTCTTCTTTCACTTCTTCTTTTCTTCTTCGAATGATTTCTGTATTAACTCTCTTTTTTTTCTCTTTTTTTAGTTTCTTGACCGTTGGATTTTTTGCTCCGATCGTCTCTCATCTGCCTGCCGGCTATTGCCCATCGTGTACTGCAAATTTCTGTCCAAGTACATAAATTGCAGACTCTTTTCCCCTTTCCCTGGATTCGTACGACGCTGATAGGCCATGACGGAGAGATGAATATATGTTCCACAGCCCAATAATTCTGAAGGGTTTTAATGTAATTTTGCATTGAATTTGGACATTTTTGAACTGTTTTTCAAAAACTGCCATTTCTGAACTTTGCTTTTTGTTTTTGGCCATTTCAGAAATTGACCCAATTTATTTTTCAAGAATAAACTTTGAGGGCGAAAAAAAAAAGGAAGTAAGTTCAAGTTTTGTACCTCTTGTATATACAAATATGATTTCTCAATAAAAATCTAGCTATAATTAACATGTGTGTTTCTCCAACTTTATTGTTGATTTGTTTTTTTAATTTGCATAGAGTTTTATTTGGATGTAATTCTATATGCATTTGTATTATTTGTAATGCAAATTGCACTTGTAATTTTAAAAAAAAAAAAAGCTATACTAAAGTACTATCTCTGTCCCAAAAAGATAGTCTTATTTATCTTTTCATATAAATTAAGAAAAGTTCATTTAATAGTATTAGAAAAGTAAATTTTAATATTATTTCTTTATTATACCATTTCATTTATTAATTATTCACTTTAATAATTCAATTTTCATGATAAATATACACATTCAATAGGAACATATAAGAGAACTAATATTTCAACTACTCTTTAAAAAAGAAACTAAAGTTGTATTTTGAGAAAGACGAAAAAGGAAAACTGGACCTTTTTTATGATGGAAGTAGTAAGGAAATTTCTTCTCTCATAGCAGAAAAAGAGATTAACAGACTTTCTTAAATTACTACATTTTTCATTAATTTTCTTTTCAACTTTGAATGAATCATCAATTGGTCATAAGTCAAGATCCAAGAATCCAAGTTTCCACACGCCAGGTCCTACTAGGGTTTAATTCTCCCCCGATATTCGCCTTATAATATTCAAAAAGATTTGTCATAACTCTTTTTCCCTCTCTCTAAAGAATAATATTACAAAACTGGTGAATAAGAATTTAATTCCATATAAAACCCAATGGCCAATAGTGAATCCACAACAGCAGGGTGTGGTTTGGGAGGTTTTGAACCCAGTGGCAAGAGTGGGGTGAGGCTTTGGAATTCATGGGAATTTGATTCCGTTTCATGGTATTTTTATCATGACTTATATAAAGATATACAAGGAACTTACTACTATATGTCTGGTAGAATTATCCTACTAGATGCATATATGGTGAGAGATTATTAGACAAATTACATGGAATTATCCCATCATTGGTCAACTCACATAGAGGTGTCCAATGATCTCACGCTATATGTGTATCAGGCGGGATAATCCTGCTAGATATATGACAGGATATCATTTTAGAGGAACTTATTGTCAATAATAATGAGCTTGATTGTCTATTTTCCATTCAATTTGTTTTTAGTGTTACTTAGACTTCTTTTAGTTATTCTTTTGGAGTTGTGCTATTTGAACAAAATGATATACAAAAATTTAAACAAAACTGACATATGACATGATCCTATTTTTCAATACGTTACATTACTTTTTCATCAATGGTAATCACATAGGCCACATTTTCTTTTTGTTACACCTTTTGTTTACTAATTTGTTCAAATAGAATTATTCTTTCTTTTAATAAAAAGTCCAATTCCGAAGTCTTTTCTTCTGAAAAAAGAGAAAAAAAAAATGGAAAAAGATTATTTTATTTTATAATAATATATAAGTGATTGATACATTGTATAAAATAAAATAATTGATTGGATTGGATAGTTTGTGATCCAAATGGAAAGGAATCAAAGAATAGATTCCATTATTATATAAGGAATATTGAATCTTGTGAGTGGGGACTGAATCACAATCCAATAACGCGCGAGATTCCCGTGTTAGGTAGTATCTCTTCTCTTCCACGGAAAATTACACCTAAAGTCTCCAACCTATTAAATACATAGCAATTAGGTCCTCCTACTTATTGTTTTGTCCGTTTCAGTCACCGACCTTTTTGTTTTGCAGCAATGTAGATCGCTTTTAGCCCGTGTATTTTATGCATTTATCGTTTGGTAAAAGCAAGTTGATTATATATGGAAGACTGTTAAAATAGAATTAATTTAGCATGTTCATT
Source organism: Nyctanthes arbor-tristis (assembly GCA_963692815.1). Classification (NCBI taxonomy): domain Eukaryota; kingdom Viridiplantae; phylum Streptophyta; class Magnoliopsida; order Lamiales; family Oleaceae; genus Nyctanthes; species Nyctanthes arbor-tristis. The sequence goes on along the minus strand of CAVNYN010287844.1, from coordinate 8,336 downwards.
CTTACACGTCCATTATAATACGCAAGTGAACTATCAAATATATGCGAGTGAACTATCAAATATGCAAGTGGATTATCAAGTAAGATTCTGTGTGTATATTATATATATATATATATATATATATGTTAAAGACCATTTTACCCACCATCAATCTATAAATAGAGAGGATGTAATCAAGGAAATAAAAAAGTTCCTCTATTCTCTTTTCCTTCTCAATAAAATATTTCTTGACATTGCCTTTACTCTCTCTCATTTCATAACAGTACAGTATATATGACCCATTTTTTACTATTATTACAAGGGATTGCGGAGAGGAAGGGCATATCTCCAAGCTCGGTAACATTACGAAGAAACACACCAAACAATCAACTTGAAAAATCAAATGAAAACAATCAACTAAGAAATGAAGTAATAGAGCTGTCTTTATAGGAATCTTCTTAATGTAAAACTTCTTGCAAATTGAAACTGTATGCCCTGGATCGACCAACTGTAATGTGCATAAGTTTCTATACTGTGCAACAGATGTCTAATGTGAGACTATCAACTATGATGAATAACCAGAAAGATTTTGTGGCTGAAATATATTGACTTAGATGACTCAATCTACGGCTTGAGAGATGGCTCTCGAAGATTGCCACTGCTAAACCTGTTGAGAACAACCACGTTATTATCAGAATCAACATCAATAATAACTGAATCGCCTCCTTTAATCTCGGATGCCAGCATTTTCTCAGCCATGTTGTCCTCCAAGAGTCTTGTAATAGCTCGTCTAAGTGGTCTTGCTCCGTAGCTTGGGTTGAATCCTTCTTCGGCCGCCCTATCTTTGAACCTTTCTGTCACCTGAACTTCTATATCCATGGCTTTTAGTCTGTCAAAAACCTCCTTTAGCATAATGTCGGCTATCTCCTTCACCTCCAGCTTGCTGAGTTGTTGGAAGACAATCATGTCGTCCAATCTATTCAAAAATTCTGGCCTGAAATACTGTTTCAGCTCCTCTATGACCAAGCTTTTGATTCTGTTATAACTACTATCCTTGCCATCATAATCTAAATCAAAACCTATACGACGGCCACCCTTCTCAATCACACTACTCCCAACGTTTGACGTCATAATCACAAGTGTGTTCTTGAAATCTACAGTTCTACCTTTGCTGTCAGTTAACCTTCCATCATCAAGAATTTGAAGCATCATATTGAAGACATCAGGATGAGCCTTTTCAATCTCATCAAAGAGTACAACAGCATAAGGTCGCTGTCTAACAGCCTCAGTTAGCTGTCCTCCTTCACTGTAACCAACATAACCCGGCGGAGAACCAATGAGCTTTGAAACTGTGTGTCTCTCCATAAACTCGCTCATATCAAGTCGAATCATGGATTCTGGAGAACCAAAGTAATATACAGCCAACGCTTTTGCAAGTTCCGATTTCCCAACACCAGTTGGACCTGCAAAGATGAAGCTAGCAATTGGCCTGTTTGGACTTTTAAGTCCAGCACGGGCACGGCGGATCGCACGACTGATGGCTTTTACAGCTTCATCCTGCCCAATTATTCGCCCGTGGAGTGTCTCCTCCATTTTCAGGAGGCGATCAGATTCATCAGTAGATACTTTCTCAACAGGTATACCTGTCCAAGAAGAAACTATGTGTTGAATGTCAACTTCGGTCACAACAGTACCTCCATAGCCAGCCTCACTATCTGCCTTCTCCAACTCTTTATTTCTGCGTATAAGAGCAGACATCTGTGCCGTAAGATCCAATTCTCTGTTACGTATCTCCCCAGCCTGCACATTAACAGGTCCATCAAAATTGGCTTTAAAAAGTGGGTGCGAAATGCTTAGTAAACTCAAAAAATAAACAATAGAATTTACATCATTTAAAAAAATAAAATAAAATAAATTAAAAGGGTACTTTGGTATTATGTACGCAGAGGATAAAATATATGATATTAACGGTTAATTGTACTAAAGCTCACTAAAATTTTACTCTACTTGCGAACAGATCACTAAACTTTAATTACTTGCAATTAGATCACAAAACTTCAATTTGATAACAATTAGTTCACTCAACTTCAATTGTTAGCAATCAGGTCACTGAACTTCTATTCAGTTGCAACAAAGTCACTCTATTAGTATAAAATTGTTATTTCATCATCGAATTAAAGTCTAGGAAAATAACAAATTTAACAATCATAATGGCATATCTTATAAGGAGAGGAATAAATAACGGAATAATTTAAGGTTTCATAAAAATCTTAGCATTCAACATCTATCTTGACATAATAATAATTTTAAGTAATCTTACACTAACTGTTATGTTACTATGTCAACCTAAAATAACATGATGTTATCAGTTTTTGTGAAATAATCCAAATCCTGTTCATTGAGTGACATAATTGCAAATAAACCAAAGTTTAGTGATTCAATTAATGGTAACTAAAGTTAAGTGATTCAGTTACCATTAATTTAAGATTCAGCAACCTAATTACAAGTAGAGCTCAAGTTCAGGGATCTAATTGATGAAAATTAAAGTTCAGTGATCTAATTGCAACTAGAGTGAGAGTTCAATGACTTTTGATACAATTAACCTGATTTTAACTTCTATTTCTTGTTCAATCCCGTGCCTGTCAAATAGGCCCTTACTGTCCTATGGCTTAATTGTGCAACCTAAGGTCATGAAATATTACTTGCCTTCTCAAAGTCTTGACTTCTTACAGCCTCATTCTTCTCTTTTGTAATCTGTCTAAGCTCTTTTTCAAGCTCTTTGACATCGTCTGGGAGCTGGAAAAGATAGAATTGTTGTTATAAATTATTCTGGAAAAGGAAAATTGCATCATTAACCGAGTCCACACCTGCGCATGACGGAGTCGAACCCGGGAACCAGCTTCATCAATTAAGTCAATTGCTTTGTCAGGCAGAAAGCGGTCACTGAAAAATTGTTTAAGTAATATATTCAGATAAAAGCCTGGTGATCATCAGAGTCCAGCAAATCCCCATCCCACCCCCAAAGACCCCAAAACCAAAACAATAAATAAATGTGGAGGGGGTGAGCATACACCTCATGGAGTCAGAAGACCAAAAACATGTGTAAAAATGAGAAATACACCAGGGAGTTGCTAAACTGACCAATTTATCATCAACAATGCTATCTAAAATGCTACCAAACCTTTGAAGATTGAAATCAACCTACCAACCATTTGTGCTACTATGCGAGACTGCAACTAATAGAAGATACAGGCTATATAATTTGCACACCTGATGTACTGGTGCGACAGCTGAGCGGCAGCAACTAAAGATTCATCAGCATAACAAAGCTTGTGATGGATTTCATATCGTTCTCGAAGCCCTCTCAAGATCTGTATGGCTTCATCCACAGTGGGTTCTGGAACCTTGACAGGCTGGAAACGCCGCTCTAGTGCCGGGTCCTTCTCAATATGCTTTCTGTACTCATCTAGGGTAGTAGCTCCAATACACTGCACATTTTACCTTTACCCTACTGAGAAATAGTTTTGTTTATGGTCGAACAAATTTAACCACTAATAAAAAGTAGGAAGAGAAACAGGGTTGGAAATTCACAGAGAACCAGGAATGTGTTTCGTTCTATTTTCATATCTATTGAAGTCCCAGCTGTTTCCAACTTGCTCAGATTCTTGGTCGAATGAATAACTGTAATTAAGACTGGGGAAACTCTATGTTCATATTTTCCCTCTAGTTAGGATCTATCAAATAAATATTAGGATGAGATATACCCAACATTTCCATTAAACTTGATTGAACAAAAAGTTAAGCCAACTTGAAGTTCACCCAAAGAGATCTTTGAAGAAACCATCCAGTCAAAAGCAAAGTCCACAGTGACTCTTGGCAGGAAATCAACATATTTACTAAATATTTTCACAAGAACAAAAACAAATATCGAAAGTATTACAATAACAGTAAGGATATGTTCACCTAGATTACTTAAATGTCACTTTAGATATAATTCAGTTGATCTGCAGATAAGACTCAAACAGCCTCTCTTAATTATGTTATTTGTGCAAATGCAAGGACAGAGCAGTTCCTTGAAGTGTAAATTTCTTTGAAACTAAGTTGTATTCTGAAAGGTATAAGTTATAGAATAACAAATTACACTAAACAACCAAAACCTTCCTTCGAAACTTTACCTTATGATTTATATCAAAGCCAAATAAATTCCCAGTATCAATTAGGTGAAAGGGAAAAAAGGATGCAAAGTGAAAGAGGATGGCTTTCCAGACATCACCAAAAGAAGGAACTTCTTGTGTGCATCATATTTTTTAATAATCTCGATAGTTCACACCAACCCCCTAAAGCGAAATAGGCACAAGGAAAGAGCAGTAGACCGGACTTTCTATGAAACCAACGTGTCCAAGTGCTTGACTTCGGAATATTATATTGGGCTAACCTGTAGTTCACCCCGAGCTAAAGCAGGCTTCAAGATGTTAGCAGCATCAATTGCACCCTCTGCTGCTCCTGCACCAATTAATGTGTGCACCTCATCAATAAAAAGTATAATATCGTTGCTCTGTTTAATTTCCTCCATCAGCTTCTTTAACCTATCCTCAAATTCACCACGATATTTTGTCCCAGCAACAAGAAGACCCATATCCAGGGTTATAACCTGAAATTAAACAGAATGGAAGAACTGCTGTCTTAGAGGGTACAATTTTGATTATGTGAGAATTGATTTTTCGAAAACTGATTTTTTTTTTTTTTTAAATATTATTTGGGGAGAATGTGTGGTTAACAAAAGTAATTTGGGGAGATGCGAAAATGACTTTTTAAAGAATGTGTGGTTGAAAAAGAAAGCTGCTTAGAATTGATTCTCCAAAAATCAATTTCATACAGGGCTTTAGGTGTTGATTGTTTTAGCATTACCTTTTTTTCTTTTTCTTTTTTTTTTTCTTTTTCTTTTTTTAATTAGATTGTTTTAGCATTACTTGACAAGCCATCTTGAACTGAATCATTAAATTGATGAATGACAAAGTTAAAAAACTAAAAACAACTAAAGGCAGAGAGAATGGAGATTTCTGTTTCAGACTATGGAATAGTACTGCTGACATTCATGAGTAACACAACACTATATGCTGATGAGAACAAAAACCCCAAAGAGGCATAAATGAGCCACAACTATATAGAAACTAGAAAGACTATTTAATATTCTTCCTTAAAATTCTTCATGCATCTACCTAATCCTTAAAAAAATTTAAACCTTTAGATACTGACTGAGTTAAAATTCTTCATGCATCTACTTAATACTTAAAAGAATTTAAACCTTTAGATACTGAGAAGTTTAACCCATAAACGAGTCTGTTAATAACTTAGCACTGTCTTTAAATCATCCATTTATCTCCATACCTTTTTTCTCTCAATCGTCTCTGGGACATCACCGTTGACAATTCGCTGAGCAAGGCCTTCTGCGATAGCTGTTTTCCCAACGCCTGGTTCTCCAATGAGGCAGGGATTATTTTTTGTGCGCCGCCCCAAAATTTGAGATACTCGTTCAATTTGTTCTTGCCTTCCAACCACAGGGTCTAGTTTACCCTGGAAAGCCAGGAAGTTAACTTAGTCCACTATGGAGCAATTTGGTTAATAAAAACCTAGACAGCAAAAGATTACCTCCTCAGCTAGTTTGGTTAAATTGGTACCATATTCCTCAAGTGTAGGCATCTTGGTTCCTGAGGTCCCCCCTCCAACTCCAGCACCAACGGCCTCCGTACTCTCACCCACCATTCTGATAACCTGCGTGCCAAATGGGTCATCAGGCTTTGAGGTTGAAAAAGATAACAAAAAAAGATTATAAGAAAGCATAAACTAGTATCGATTCTTGCCAGTGTGCGGATATTGCTCGGATCAGCACCTAAATTGTCAAGAACACGACTTGCTACACCTTCACCCCCACGAAGTAAACCCAACAGCAAGTGCTCTGACCCAATGTAATTGTGACCTGAGTTGACAAGAAAAGGACTAATGTAATTGTTGATTAAAAATGACTAATATGACTTTTACAAAATTTACCAAGTCTTTCCTGGGATACAGTAAAATAAAACAGAGGCATACTTATAACTTAATCTGTCAGAATTTCAGCAAAGACAGAGAAAGATAGAAGGTAGAACAGAAAAAACTGCAAACTGTAGACTACATGCAAGCGTTTAGTAGTCCATGCCACAAGAACTAAAACATACAGCAGTATTTCAAGTGTAAGTCTACCAGATACAGGAAAACTGAACAAACAAAAGAAAAAAGTATGACAATTACCAAGCTGGCGAGCTTCCTCTAGCGAGAGTTCCAAAACACTCTTTGCGAGAGCGGTAAAGGGGATCTCCACAGCCACAAATCCGCTCCCCCTTCCAATTATTTTCTCCACCTCCACACGAGTATCTTTCAAAGTCATTCCCATGGACTTGAGAACTTTAGCAGCAATACCAGTCCCCTCGCCAATAAGTCCCAACAAAATCTGTTCAGTTCCAACATAATTATGAGCAAGCCGTCTTGACTCTTCTTGTGCAAGAATAATAACTTTAATTGCTTTCTCAGTGAAGCGCTCAAACATGGCTCGCGGTGCAATTCTGCTGCCGTTTCTTCCACGGTTAATAGAGGTGAAAGCTGCCGCTGTTAATTGCAGTGTCTGGCTAGTTTGTTTGTTCATCAATTCCAAGGCATTAGATGCTCGCAGTCCAGAGAAAGTACTAATCCGTAAAGGAGTTGTTTTTATGTTACATAGCATTGTAATCGTTCTTTTCGATTTTATATTACCCCTATACTGTCCGCTCCTAAAAATTGAAACCGGAGAAGGTAAACTGGTTAACTGACCTAAAGCTCCAGCCATACCTGCGAACTGCATAAGTTATAATAGCAATTAGACAGCTGGGATGAATAAAAGAGAACTATGATACCATTCCGAGCACTCAATTGAGAACAAAGAACAGCCAACATTGCACTATTTTTCCTGATCACGTGACAAGCTTAGACAGGGATCATTGACAAAAGCACCACATATTAGCATCTTCTGACCAAAAGATAATAGATTCAAATTGTTCAGTTCTAGTAAATTGTTCAGTTCTGACCAAAAGATAATAGATTCAAATTGTTCTAAAAGGTGCATTTAGACGTACAGCTCAAGGTCCACACTCCCCGTCTCCTCCCTTAACATATATTGGTCATGCTTTGTCCTGCACTGGCCTCACACTACCGTGCCTAGGCACACAAAGACTTGGGGCATGGTTTTGACTCTTTTTGATGCCTTATGCTTTTCACAATACTGGTTTTTAGTCATGGAGAGATTAGATGGACAAACCACCTTCCAGAGGATTTATTTCTGAAAGCAACATTGTATTATGGTGCCACACAATACGAAAACATTCTGAATTTGAAACAGGTAAAGCCAATCAATCAGATAGTATAAAGATGCAGAGACATTACAAGCTATCCTAAATCAATGCCAACAATAAAACAGGCAACCAGAAATCTCAAACCAACTTCAAATATAATTCTTTACGTGGGGTACCACGATTTCTTCAAAAATAAAAAAAAAAATATTACATTAATAATTCAACCAATAAACAATAATAGTTCAACACTAACCCTAGGTGAAACGTTGAATCGCTGAAAAACGCCAATGTAACTAAAAAAAAATGCTAGCTTAACTTCAGAATAAATAAATAAATAGATATGAGTGCTAAATACTTCACCTGAATGGATAAAACCTAAAAGAATACTAAGGTTTACTGGTTGATCAGAGATTGAATATATAGAGGGAAAAGGAGAGAGACAATCAGAGTCTCTGCATATTAAGGGAGAGTGCGGCTTAAAATTTGTCGGCCGGCCGGCTTTTGCGGAGGAGTAACGTATCATGCACGATAATATAGATTTGGCGAAAATTGCATTGAGGCACCCAACCTTTCAAAATAATGCAAATAGATTACAAATATTTTACTTTTTAAGCATTGCCATCTGATAAAATAGAGTTAATACTTGCCATCACAATTAGGACAGTGTTCTAATTGTCTAATTAGAGTTACCTTCTGATGTACGACAGTGTCTAATTCCATCACAATTAGAACATCTCTAATGGTATTTTCATTTCATATATTGCATTGCACGTGAGATAAAAAATTGACGGATAACCAAAAAAAAAAAAAAGCCTCCAATGGTTATGTGGTTAAGGCCCCACTTACTGGTATATTAAATTTTGGTTTGAATGACCATGCCCCTCCCTATAGTCACACACACATACGGAACGAAAATTGTCGAAGATGAGTAAAATTGATAATCTTCTCTCTCTCAATTCGAAGTGGAATTGTTAATAATAATAATAATAATAATAA